>CAUYON010097407.1:0-35463 GCA_963573935.1 Arctocebus calabarensis | reverse complement strand
GGGGTTGGGGTCCAGGTGGGCACTGGAGTCCAGGTGGGGGTCGGGGTCCAGGTGGGTGCGGGGGTTCAGGGGGGGGCTCGGGTCCAGGTGGGTGCTGGGGTCCAGGTGGGGGTTGGGGTCCAGATGGGGGATGGTGTCCAGGTTGGGGCTGGGGTCCAGGTGGGGGGTGAGGTCCAGGTGAGCACTGCAGTCCCAGTGCGGACTCGGGTCCAGGTGGGGCTGGGGTCCAGGTGGGTTCAGGGGTCCAAGTTGGGCCTGGGGTCCAGGTGGGCACTAGAGTCCTGGTGGGTGCTGGGGTCCAGGTGGGGGCTGGGATCCAGGTGGGTGCTGGGATCCCAGTGGGCACTGGAGTCCAAGTGAAGGCTGGAGTCCTGGTGGATTCTCGGGTCCAGGTGGGGGCTGGGGTCTAGGTAGGTGCTGGGGTCCAGGTGTGTGCTGGGGTTCAGGTGGTTGCTGGAGTCCCAGTGGGTGCAGGGGTCCAGGTGGGGGCTGGGGTCCCAGTTCCCTGAACCCAGATAACCTGGTTCAATTACTCTGCCAACCTGGAAAGTTCTGAGCCACAGCTGGAATTGGAAAGTGAAAGTGGGTAGAAACTGAAAGTGAAGCTACAGTGGCACAGGTGGCCTGAGCAGAGAGCAAAGTAACATGGACAAATCTAAGGGTAACAGAGACATTTCACTCAAGAACAAAGAAAAGTTTAGAGGCCTCCAAGGAGAGCTGGGAGTGGGTCCCTCTCATGCTGGCAACAAGGTGAGGTGGACAGAGGGAGACACAGAGGCCTGCAGGGTATGAATAGTCTTCCTCTCAGTTTGAAATTGGCTGGGAGTCTTTCTCCAGCCTCTCTGCACCTCTGGCAGTGTCGCCTTCTCCACTGGCCATGGTCAGCATCCCTTTCTGCTGGTCCTTGCTTGCCTGGGTTACCTCGCAGCCACATTTTTTCCCTTTTTGGTGGGAACTACAGAGTGGCGAGTGTCCCTCCGCCCCACCCTCCTGGTTCAGCAGGCTGGGCTTTCCTCCAGCCCTGGAAGTTCTCTTCTTTGTGTCCCTTCTTGTGGGGAACAGGGTCTTTAATCTTTTTTTTTTTCCCCCTCTGTGGCTCATTGGAAAAAGGGATGTCTTGGGCCACACAGTAAATACACAAACACTAATAACAGCACAGACAGAAAGGTCCTTCCCGCAACATCCCACATCACACATGAGCAAAGGTTCTAAATAATCTGCATGCAGCCCACTGGTTGGAGTTTGGACACCCCTGGGTGTCATGGTCCCTTTGTGGTCAGGGTCCCTTTATCAGGGCCTGGGACTGGTTGGTCTCCAGCCCCAGCCTATCTAGCTGTGTTCCAGACGCAGACCACCATGCTGTTATCTGGCTAAGAAACAATTGCTCTTAGGTGCCTGAGGGTTATTTACTTTAGCAGAAGGGAGAGAGAGAGAGAGAGAAAGAGAGAGAGAGAGAGACACTTTGGGAGAGTAAAGCAGTCTTCGTAGAAAGACTTTGGCAGAGCTTAGTGATCTTCAGCAGAGAGATGACGTGCTGGTGTTCTGTAGACAGGAGAAGTGACAGAGTCAGAGCGAGTGGGTCCTTGATAGAATGCACAATGCTCCTGACTGCCTTCTCCTCCAGCCTAATATAAGGCTGATCTCGTGTCTTTTAACACCACAGGTGTAGAGATTGTCAATTCACCAATGCTTTCATCTCTCAAGCTCTCTCTGCTTGTTGCCAGAGCTAAATCCCTCTCTATGCCCTTTTCACCAAGGTGTTCCATTATTGAGCTATACAGGTATTTCCTATAACTCTCACTCCTCCTAGCCATAGGATATATGGGCTGCTACATTTCTCCTCTTTTTTATATACAAACAAAATTTTTAATGTGGCAAGAGTAGTTCTTTTTGTTATCTAGACCTTTTCTTTTTAGGCAAAAGAATATGGTAAAGTTCAGAATTCCAGCTAAGGGCTCTTTAAATAAAGAAGCCAAATACAGATTTAAATTTCAGCTGCAGCTAGGGGAAAACCATTGGTTGTAATGTTAATTCCCTGAGAAAACAAACTGAGAAAATCTTAGCTGAGAGAACTTACCATTTCTTTAACTATAGGAACTTTCCTTTGATATTTACTTAATAGAGGATTAAAAGATAACGCTTTCCTTGCAATCTTTGAAAGCAAGGATTTCTCTCTCACTATTCCAAAGGTTTTGCTACTCATGGTCCTAACAAATCCACCCTTCACAGATCTCAAAAGACTGTTACTCACAGACTAATGGTCCACACTTCACAGTTCCTTTCAAAGGCTGTTACTCATGGTCCTTCAGTGGTCACGCACTTCACAATTTCTTGGTAGCAGAGTTTTTCCTGGTTTCAAGCTGCTTTTCCAGCAGAATTTTTGCTAATTGATTCCAGACCCTTTTTCTAATGAAGCTCCCTAGCACAAAGGTGGTTTAACTCTTAGTTACCCTTCCCACCCTTTGTCCTCCCACTCATAATCTTCCAAAGGAGTCACTTACCCCGAGTGTCCCTTTCCTCATTGGGCCATGTCCAGGCTCTTTAGCTGGACCCGGTTATAGTACACAGATGCCGATGAGAGGTAGGTTACCCCTTCACCATGCAGGATAACCAAATATTCCACAAACATATTTAATCTAATTATTCTCCATCATCATCCATTGGTCTGGTTTAATTTCCTTGGTTTTATGCTGAGGCACCACAGGTCTAACCAAGCTGGCAGAGTGCTCCCATGGCATAGAATTGAATTATACTGTTTTTCCAAGAACAGTTTGAAATGAAAATATTAATGAAACTATGTTGTTTTTTAACTTCTTCATTTACTAGTGGATCCTGATTCTGGTCCAACTGATAATTTCCCTACAATAAAAATATTCCATCTTTATCAAAGTGAGAACAGCATTCATTCGACTAATGAAAGTCTTTTTTACCTTTGAGATGTACACCTGGAGGTTTACATGCTCTTTGTTTCTTTTTGTTAGCATTCAGTGTTCTTTTCCCTTTTAAATACTCTTTTTTCTTTTGGCCTCGCTTCCCACCTTTATGGCATCTGATGTTAAATGGGGGATTTACCTTCTGATCTTCCAGCTGCCCAATTTGAGTTGTCATGCCAATATAGCATTTACCAGCTTAGCTATAAAATAATTCAATCTGATCTGTTAACTGCTTTATGTCAGCTGCCATGATCTTAATCTGGTCTTTGAGCCGTTCCATCTGATATTTCAACAGCTGTGTCTCATTTGCCATGATTTTTCTCTACTGACTTTTTCTTTCGGCCTTTTACTTTTTACAATCTTCCCTTTTCAATTCTTCTTAGAACCTTTGGTTGCCTTTAAAGGGACAGGAGCTCTCTCTCTAGCTGTTTCTTTTACTCTGGAGTCTTAGCCTTTTTACAAAACCTCACTTCCCCTGTTGATTCACCGTCCCCCTTAACCTACCTCAATTCCTTTCTTTCAAACAGAACTCTTAACTGCCAGAAAGGGATTTGGGGCATTGGTCTCTCAAAAGCTACTTCCTGCCGGCAGTGGGTGAAGATGCAGGGGAAGGTAGTTAGAAGTTCAATTTCCTAACTTAATAAACTCTCACAACCTGTTCCTAAACTTTTCTCTTTGCTGTTTTACCAAAGGCTTTCCTCACCCCATGGCTAAAGGCTTTCATTTACTAAAGTTTTTCTTATCTCCTAGTTCTATCTTTTCTCTTTCCTCTCTATAGACTTTTATCCACTTTCCCCCCCCAGGCACTTCACAGAAGAGGTTAAAGGCTTTTTGGCTTTTTTTCCTGTAGAAGAGGTAGTTAGAATTTGGAAAGAGAAAACGTAGGAAAGAAGGAAGGAAACCTAGATGAAGAAGGCCAGTTGTTGGCTGTCTTGTTGGCTGTCTTTTTCTCTTATATATTTCTTTTCCCCCTCTATTTTTCTCCTCTTATTCTTTTGTTTGTTCTTAGCTTATTCTCCCTTCAGACTGGGTTTAACTGATCTCAGTGGCTTGTTCTCTATGGGGACAGATACGCCATTTGTCAGTGGTGTTCACTATCCCACTGCTGCCACCACTTGTTGGGTCCCTTGGTGGATGCCATTTATCAGGGCCCGGGACTGGTTGGTCTCCGGCCCCAGCCTATCTAGCTGTGTTCCAGATGCAGACCACCATGCTGTTATCTGGCTCAGAAACAATTGCTCTTAGGTGCCTGAGGGCTATTTACTTTAGCAGAAGGGAAAAAGAGAGAGAGAGAGAGAGAGAGTCTTTGAGAGAGTAAAGCAGTCTTTGTAGAAAGATAGATCTTAGTCTTTAGCAGAGCTTAGTGATCTTTAGCAGAGAGATGCCATGCTGGTGTTCTATAGGCAGGAGAAGTGACAGAGTCAGAGTGAGTGGGTCTGTGATAGAATGTGCAGGCTCCTAATTGCCTTCTCCTCCAGCCTAATATAAGGCTGATCTCGTGCCTCTTAACACCACAGGTGTAGAAACTGCCAATTCACCAATGCTGTCATCTCCCGAGCTCTCTCATGGTTGTTACCAGAGCTAAATCCCTCTCTATGCCCTTTCACCAAGGTGTTCCATTATTGAGCTATACAGGTGTTTCTTATAACTCTCACTCCTCCTAGCCATAGGCTATATGGGCTTCTACACCAGGACTCTAGGGTGTAGTCAAGAGAACATGGTTAGGCCCAGACCCTGGAGAGAGAAGAGAAACCTCAAGACGCAGAGATCCCCTTTCCCTATCAGGTTCTCCTTGCCTGTCCCACCCTGCTCCTTCCACCTCCCCCAGCACCATCTGAGCCCTCCTGCCTCCACCAGGCCCCATGGGGATGCCCCCTGCAGAGTCAGGTGCTGCTCCTGGCTGAGGGTGGGCTCTGGAATGCTCACATCTGGAGGCCTCGCACTTTCCTCCCACTTTGCCAGAGGCTTCTCAGCTGAGCAGCACCCTGAGGCTGCCCGCCCAGCAGAGGCCAAGTCCTCCTAGCTGGCAGCCTGACTGCTGCTGGGGGAGGAGCCCGCCTGTGCCTTGGGTACACGGAGCAGGGACCTAGCTGGTGGATGTGTTCTCAGAAGCAAGCGCAATGGGGTTTTAGAATATTGTTAGTGGAGCGTTATTTGAACTCTGTGGTGAACACCGCTGTTGGCTGTGGTGTCCTGACGGCATATTCTATGGGAAATCTCCTCTGGGGTCTCAGGGAGTCTCAGAAATGAACCTTGAGGCTCGGTGCCTGTGGCTCAGCGGGCTAAGGCACCAACCACGTACACCTGAGCTGGCGGGTTCAAATCCAGCCCGGGCCCACCAAACAACAATGACGGCTGCAACCAAAAAATGGCTGGGCATTGTGGCGGGCACCTGGAGTCCCAGCTACTTGGGAGGCAGAGGCAGGAGACTTGCTTGAGCCCAGGAATTGGAAGTTGCTGAGAGCTGTGATGCCACAGCACTCCATCCAGGGTGACAGCTTGAGGCTCTGTCCCAAAAAAAAAAAAAAAAAAAGAAATGAACCTTGATTCCATAACTGCGTGGGAACAGCTTGCATCTCTAGTTGATCCCAGAAACTTACCTTCTTTCTGTATCATGATTCAGAGCCAGTTCTGGTGTCATGGTATTATAAATCAGAGTCAAATATCTGGGTCACGTTCTTGGAAGCTAGTAGTGCTGAAAAGAGGAAAGCTTTTCCTGAAAACACCTTTCCAGAAAGCAGCCCATAGGTTAGATCCTTATTCTAAACAGAAACTCAGCACATTATGACCTGGGATTTGTTTGCTGTTTAGCATATTCAGGAGGGAAGCAGGGTAGGGATTGAGGATCAGCTATGCACCTGAGCCCAAGGTTTCCCCAAGGTCACTTCCTCTGCCTTCTGACATCTGCCCTCTTTACATAAGATATTAACGTTATATCAACACACAATATTGATATTATAATAATGTATAATATTGATATAATACATTAATATATAGCATTACTATTATATTAATATGTAATAGTAATATTTCAACTTTAATATATAACATGTGTATATTAAAATATATTCATAATTAATATTATATAAATAGTATCTTATTCACAGGATATTATAACTAGAGTATGTGTGTGTTCTATGCTCTGAAGAATAATCTCTTTCCTGAAGCATGTTTTTCTTAACTCTTCCTGGTTGGATCTGAGTGATAAGGTGTTTTTTGAATGAAAGAGATGCGACAGTTTTCTTAAATTGACCCAACTGTGGCAAGTTTGGCTGAAGGTGTGGGGTGAGCTGTGAGGCATGGTCAACCTCCATCCATCTTTTCTTAAGGCTTGGTGGGCTCCCTGAAATATCATGAAATAACCTTTCATTTTTTTCTGGCTCTCTGGCTTCCTTTAGTTTAGTGACTTTGCAACTGGTCTGAGCAAGTCCCCAGTCCGTGGCATCCGGAAGTTAAATGGCTCCTTGCTTAGACTCTGAGGGTCAGAGGGACCAGGGCAGGAGCAGGGCCACACTGCGATGCTGTTAACAAGATGGTGCTGTCGCCCGAGCTTCTCACCACCTGGGAACACCCACGGGCAGGGAATGCCTTGCTTCTTCTCACTTCTTGGTGCTTGCTTAAGTCTTACTTTGGGATAGTGAATCCAAATTGCAGAAAAAATAAAAAGCAAGATAAATAAAAAAGACCCTACAGCAAAATGAAACCATTGAGGCCTGCCTGCTGCCCATCTGCTAAGCTCTGCTCCATGCACAGCTCCCTACCAGGGGCGGCAGGTGGGGCTGGAGAACAGCCAGTGGAGATCAGAAGGTGAAGTTCAAGGCTGCTGAGGAAAGGCAGGGCTGTCTGTCTCCGCACTGCTGCTTCTTCCAGAGACACCTCACAGCGTCTCTCACTGAGAAAGTGACTTTGAATAAAAGCCAGTAATTACCACAATGGATATTTAATATTTATCACTTTAAGGTCTTAATAACCCTTAATTGTCATTAATCATGTAAACGTATTAAAAATCTCAACAAATTCGTGAGGAGCCATTTCCTGGGGTGATTTGTAAAACCATAGAAACCATGAAATTTCAACAAGTCATTCAGTGAAGTGAAAATAATTTAAAAATGAATATAAATCAAAACAAATATGGGGTCTGATTGTGACTTAAGTGGAAAATTAATGAAAGTTATTTGATGCTATTTGTTAAATCATGAACAAAAAACTTTAGCTTTTTATTACTAACAATAAGGCAATTTTCCCTCATTATTCTGTATTCACGATTCTGTAAAGTTTGTTTGCAAAGACTCCATGGCTTTGTGGTCTGTAATATTAAAGTTGGAAGATCATTGCCTGTGGACATGAAACTTTTGTTCTGCTTTTTGAGGCCACTACTCTAAGATAATGATTGAATTTAAAGCGAAGGAGCAAATTCAAATGCAAGAATTGATGCAGAGCATGTATTAGGAAATTGGAATTCTTACTTTTTCCTATTTGTCTGCTTTGATTATTTAAAAACTCACAACCTTAGTATTTTCCTTCCCAGTTTGCAGTGATTGCTCCTGCTCCCCACTGCATGCTGTCTGAGTACGTTTGTTTGCAGGAATGCCCCATGATGGATATGTATGTTTTTTCTTAATAAGGGAAAAGTTCCTTTACATCTTGGATTCCAGGATAATATCAAACTTTAGCTCCTCAGCTCGTCCGTGAAGGACGACTCTAGGTCCCCATGCCCGGTGTGTCCTGTCCACTGTCCAGGCAGACATCTCCTATGTTTCTGAGTTTTGTTTGAATACAACATATCTCAATTTTAACCTAACTGACACAGATTCTTTTTTTAAAAATTCCATTTGTAATTGATTTGTGATTATAAAAATTATGGCAAGGATTTGAAAACCGCAGAAAGTTTAATGAAAAGAAAAGCCAGCAGAAATTACCTGGAGAGAGATGCTGCTAGCATTTGGTCGGTTTTGTGTGTAATTCCTTTTTACTTTTGAACATTTATTATCAGAACTAATTCATATGTTACTGCCAAATAAAATAGATGATGTCCAGTTAAATGTGAATATCTGATAAAAATATAAATAGTTTTTTCATAGATGTAGAAGATTCATAGACGTAGAAGATTTCATAGATTTTTTTCATAGATTAAGAAGTATTCATTGTTTGTTTGATAGTCAAATTTTTTTCTGGGCATCCTCTATTTTTTTTTTTTTCAGCTTTTGGCCGGAGCTAGGTTTGAACCCGCTGCCTCTGGCATATGGGGACAGCGCCGCCCTCAGCATCCTCTATTTGTATTTACTCAATCTGGCAATTCTAAAAATATGCTCATTGCAGATATGTATGTATTTGTGTGCACAGAAAGAGAGACATCACCAGGATCCTTACTTCCTCATCACTGTGCCTCCTTATCGTAACCGGAGCCAACTCGGTGTTATCATACGAATTACTGTCAATGAAAAGGTTTTTAAAATGACTGTTTTCAACAAGGAACATCAGCGTCTCTACCTCCTTGGGTTTTTCCTTCTTCCCCTAGAGTCATCTCTTTAAAATTAATATGGAGAAAGTCCAGAGTATTGAAAGCCAGAAATCTGGATGGAGCTATAGATTTTCAGGCTGTAAAAATCCGCTAAAATATTGACAAGAGACCAGGATACAGGCAACTCCCTATTTTCATCTGTGGCAGCCAGGAGTGTGGCAAAGGCCACACTTGTTCACTGGGGGCTGGGTGGGTATCGGTGTGTGTCTTGTGTGTGCTGTATGTATGTTGCATGCTGGGTGTGTGTGTGTGTGCTGTATCTATGTTGTGTGCTGGGTATGTGTGTCTTAGTGTGTGTGTGTTGGTGTGTGCTATGTGTGCAGTGTGTGTGTTGGTGTGTGCTGTATGTGCAGTGCATGTGTGTGTTGGTGTGTGCTGGGCATGCAGTGTGTGTGTGTTGGTGTGTGCTGGGTGTGCAGTGTGTGTGTGTTGTGTGTGCTGGGTGTGCAGTGTGTATGTGTTGGTGTGAGCAGTGTGTGTGTTGGTGTGTGCTGGGCGTGCAGTGTGTGTGTTGATGTGTGCTGGACGTGCAGTGTGTGTGTGTTGGTGTGTGCTGTATGTGCAGTGCGTGTGTGTGTTGGTGTGTGCTGGGCGTGCAGTGTGTGTGTGTGTTGGTGTGTGCTGCGTGTGCAGTGTGTGTGTGTTGGTGTGTGCTGGGCGTGCTGTGTGTGTGTTGGTGTGTGCTGGGCATGCAGTGTGTGTGTTGGTGTGTGCTGGGCGTGCAGTGTGTGTGTTGGTGTGTGCTGCATGTGCAGTGTGTGTGTGCTGGGCATGCAGTGTGTGTGTGCTGGTGTGTGCTGGGCGTGCAGTGTGTGTGTGTTGGTGTGTGCTGGGTGTGCAGTGTGTGTTGGTGTGTGCTGCATGTGCAGTGTGTGTTGGTGTGTGCTGGGCGTGCAGTGTGTGTGTTGGTGTGTGCTGGGCGTGCAGTGTGTGCTGTGTGTGCAGTGTGTGTGTGGTGGGCGTGCAGTGTGTGTGTGCTGGTGTGTGCTGGGCGTGCAGTGTGTGTGTGTTGGTGTGTGCTGTGTGTGCAGTGTGTGTGTGCTGGTGTGTGCTGGGCGTGCAGTGTGTGTGCTGTGTGTGCAGTGTGTGTGTGTTGGTGTGTGCCACCCCCAGGGCAGGGGCATTCTCTCTGGGTAGTTTCCCAGTGACTGCAGGGCGTAAGGGCCTGTGCCCCATGGCTTGTCTCTGGCCCTCTGGCTCCCTGGGACTCTTCCCTCCTGCTGGACGGGACATGAGGACAGACTCTCCCACTGGCTTCTCTGTTGAGGCCTTTAGCCTAATGAAAGGGACACTCCTCAGCTGGCTGTGGCTGCTCTTCAGATCTGAAAGTGGTCAATGCCATGCGTGTAAGAAAGGCCCTAGGAGGGACCTGCTGAACTCTTTATCCACCTGCTGGCCCAACCTCAAGTTCATGCCTAGTGAGGGAGACCCTTCTCCTGTCTAGGCAGCTACCAAAAGAAGATTCCTCCTGCTGGGTCTCCTCAACTCAACATCTGGTCGGGGTCACACAGTGCCCTCTTTATGGGCGGCTCAGAATAGGTCATTGGAGAGAAAACAATGAGTCTCAGGACCCACAAGGGGCTCAGCTGGTGAAGGAAACAGGCAGCAAAGAAACCAGTGCAGGACAGGAAGTGCTCTGACACATGGCCATGCAGATGGAGGCCCATGTGCACGTATGAACGTGCGTGTTTTCAGGTGTGTGTGTGCACATGTGGGTGTATGTGGGTGTGTGTGCACGCATGTGTGTTCACTGGTGAGCATGAACCTTGAATCCCTGTAAAAAAAGCAGAATAGAAATACTGTTCCAGAAAGAGCATTGCCCACTCAGAGGGGTGAGATGAGGAGATGACACACGTGGCGACCCCCAGGTCAGTACGTCTGGACTTGGGGGAGAGGAAGAGATGAGTGAGCAAGACTCCAGGAAGGAGAGCAGAGACCATGAAGGGCTCAGTGGACTTTGCCAGAGAGTGGATGTGCACTGGGCCTGCACCGAGAAGTGGAGGGTCTAAGGGGAGCATTATGGACTGGGTGTGCACTGGGCCTGCACAGAGAAGTGGAGGGTCTCAGGGGAGCATTATGGACTGGGTGTGCACTGGGCCAGTGGGGAGAAGTGGAGGGTCTCAGGGGAGTATTATGGACTGGGTGTGCACTGGGCCGGTGGGGAGAAGTGGAGGGTCTCAGGGGAGTATTATGGACTGGGTGTGCACTGGACCAGTGGGGAGAATTGGAGGGTCTCAGGAGAGCATTATGGACTGGGTGTGCACTGGGCCAGTGGGGAGAAGTGGAGTGTCCCAGGGGAGTATTATGGACTGGGTGTGCATTTGGCTTACGTGGACCAGTGGAGGGTCTCAGGAGAGCGTCATGAACGGGACCTGGCCTTTAGGAGCTCAGACTGGCAAGACCAAGGACAGGAGACAGAAGGATGGACACACAGAGGGGAGAAGCACAGCTGGAAGGAGCCCGAGGAGGCAAGGGGGACAATGGGACAGACACAGGAACACTTTTCAGAAGAATTAGGAGTCAACTGGGGAGGATGTCCGAGTTTCTGGCCTGTGATGCTGGGAGGACAGTGATGTGATTTATGAAAAAAGCGAAAACAGGAGAAGGGACTGATGCAGAGGTAGGGCGGCGTTAGGAGTTGGAGTGCTGTGAAATATTCAGATACGGCTTTGCACTCAGGACGAAAGGAGAACACTGGGGACATTCTGTTGGCCCAGCACTTAGGTGTGGGCTTGAGGAGTCTCTGTAACAGGCAGCAAAAGGCTTCAGTACATTATTTTCATATTGTGTTATGTATTGCTTTATAGACAGCTATAGATTTTTATAGATATTCAAATATTTTTATTTTTAATATCTGAAGGATGGTAGAGACACTACCAACCTCACTGCACAGCAGAGGAGACAGAGGCTCAGGGCTTTGCTGGGTCAGAGCTGGTAAAGTCAGGCTGGTCTTCGGGCTGCTCTGTACGCCGTGGGCATCTCACATCACAGTGATGACTGTGTATCCGGCCACGTCCTCCTTGCTCTAGCAGCTGATGTGGGTCCTTTAAGGTAACATAAAATCACCCATTCCGTAGTTCACAACCAGTAGGTCTTAGTTTCTTCGTCTGCCACCTCTGGGATTCGAAATCTCCAGAAGCAGGTTCTGGGTCTTACTCCTTTGTTCCCCACCTCTTCCAGTGGTCTCAGGGGCTCTGCCGTCTACTTAGTGTCCTGAACAGAGTCCAGGGCCCGTCTGTATCCAACAGAATTCCCAGGCTTATAATTTCGCACGCAGCTCAAACCTAGATTCCTGTGAGGAGTGACTGACACTCAGTAAATGCTCCAAACTGAACTCAGGCAAAGCTGCAGGTCCTGCCTGCTACTGTGAGCACAGCACATCCCCCTGTCACACTCTTGTTTTTGTTTTTTGACTTTAATGCCAGAAAGTTCAAGCTCAGTTTTGCACTCAGTGGCCACAGGCTTCCTTAGTTTTGGTTGTCTGGTGCTACCATCTCCTATCCATTGCATTGTTCAGCATTTAAAAAAATAAATCTCGTTTTTATTTTGGTTTTATGGTTCACTTGCATCTCTCTTTTTCACTACACCAATTTAAAATAGCTGAACCTAGTAAATTGCACATGAACTTTATGGACACCCTGTTGTCATCTCACCAAACGCTTTGAAACTATATAGCTCACTGCCATGTTCAGAAAGTTAGAAAGTTAATATACCCTTCACATGATCTTGCTGCTGCCAAATGGGAGGAGACAGTGTCCTTCATGCTCTGGCTTGGTGTCCCCTCTGCTCAGAGGCCTTTCCTTCCAGCCCTGACATTCTTGCCATGTGCACAGCCCAGTGTCAACACCTGCACTGTAGGACACTTCCCTGGACCCCCTTTGACCTTTGCATGAGGAGCAGCAGAATTCCTGCGAAGGTCAAACGTGCACAGCTCTGTCACTCAGCATTGGGAAGTGAGTCATTTCAGGAGTTTCTACCCAAAGTTCAGAGCCGCAGAAAAGCACTGTGATCTTCCGTCTCTTGTGAGGAGCAGAGGCAAGAGGCCACAGGGACGTGAAAGAGAGCAGGCTCCTGGGAGGCGTGTGGACTGGGGCCACAGCTCTGCTGTCACTTAGGTGGGGCCGGCTCCGCATGAACGCGTGTGGCTCCTGCGGTCAGGATGACACTGGCTGGGACACTCAAGGCTTTGTTCTTCCCATCAGAAATTGTGCATGTGTGTATGTGTGTGTATACGTATGTATGTGTGTGTATATGTGTGTGCATGTGTGCATAAGTGTGTGTGTGTGTGTGTAGGTCCGTCTGGACCTGCTGCCTCCCTAACAACAGAGAGTTCTTTCAGTGAGCAGGAGGAGGGCCAGTGTGCATCTCCGGCCACAGTGATGGGGACATGCTTCCTGCCCAGAGCCTTCTCCGTTTTATTTTTAACCTCTCGGTTATTCTGGAGCTCAATTTTCTCCTGCATTTTGCCATTTCCTTTTACATTGTGACTTTATTGATTAGATGGCGAGGCAATATCACCATTTCAAACCTCAACCCCTTCCCCACAAAGGACGGCGACTCGACTCACACATGACACTCTCAGCTTCAAGTGCTGGCACGTGGTCTCACTATGTCACAGAGACGTACTTTCCTTTTTGATGAAATACACCTGTGTGAAGCAGTCAGGGAGCAGCAGAGTGTGAAGCGGGTCAGAGCGTGGACCTGAGGCTGCAGGGAAACCTGGTGGGTGAGCCCAGCCTCTGCACACTGAGCCCTGAGGTGCAGGGCCCTGCTGTCTCCCGGCTCTGAGCTGCGGAGCCGGCGCTGAGCTGTGGTGAAACAGCAACTTGGGCTCCATGAGGAGGAAATCACGTCTAATGCGCCATTTTTTTTTGAGACAGTCTCACTTTGTCACCCTGGGTAGAGTGCGGTGGGGCCATAGCTCACAGCAACCTCAAACTCTTCCACTCAAGCGATCCTCCTGTCTCAGCCTCCTGGGTAGCCGGGACCACAGGCTCCTGCTGCAACACTGGGTTACTTTTTCTATTTTTAGTAGAGATGGGGTCTCACTCTTGCTCAGGCTGGTCTGGAACTCCTGCACTGACGCCGTCCTCCGTCCTCCCCCTCCCAGAGTGCTGGGGTTACAGGCTTGAGGCGCCCCACCCAGTGTGAGTGACACTGGACTCCGCCATCTCCAGCCTGGCTCCTCTAAGGATTCCTCCTTCTGCCCTGGTGTCCATCTTTTGGTCTCAAGTTCCTCGGACAAAAGTGAAGCCAAGGGCGTCGTAGGGCCCTGAGAGCACCCACCAGGGGAGAGACACACCTGTGATCTCCGGCGGCACCTCGGACAAGGCTGGGGACTCTGCAGTGACCTCTGCCCTCAAGCCGGCAGCAAGGCCCACCTCGTGTCCAGCCACCATCATCTGCCCCTCCAAATTGTCTTGCGTTATTTTAAGTTTAACTATAGTCTTCCTGGCGATGGCTTCCCAGAGTTATTTCTGGCTTTAACCGGAGGTGTTTATGGTCAGGGCAATCAGACGTGCTCTCTCCGCACTGATTTCCCTCCGGGGATCATTCTAGGGTCAACAGTGAATTCCTCTGGGAAGATTCCACCGACAAGGGAAGGGAGAGGGGGAGCAGGAACATCACATTTCCATTCCCAGGCGTTTCCTCCGGGAAACTTTAATTCTAATTTAGAATGGGCCAGTCTGACTTCTGCTTCTGTGGTCTATGAATAAAAATCAGCCGTTAAATAGGAAGCTAATTAGAATTGGAGACCTGAAAATAAAGTATGTTTTTGAACCAGGATGACTTTGACTCGGTTTTAATGTCACATAAGCCATTAAGAAATGTTTTTCCATCCATGGTTTGCACAGAAGCCTGAGCAGGAGGTGAACGGCAAAGTCACAGTGGCGGACGGTCCCCCTCGGATGTGTGTCCTGAGCCTCCTGTATTCACTGCGATTCTCTCCACAAACGTTCCAGAGTACGGGGGCCTTAAGGTGACCATCCTCACCTCAGACTCCTCGGAAATTCCAGGATGGAAGGTGAGGGTCCTGGGGGTGTAGCCTTGGTCTGTATCACAGAGGGCCTGGCCTGAGTTCCCAGAGCCACTGAGGCCTCCGGTCCCATAGCGAGTGGTCCAGTGAGCCGTTTTCACCAGGAATTCTAAGGGAAGGTGACAGGGTCTCTCTAATGGCGGCTGCCAGATTCCTCTCCAAATGAAAAGTCATGGAAAACCCCTCCTGTCACTGCTCCAAACTTGCACATGTGTTGACACTATTTTTCTTTGCCCAGTGACTTTTTCATATCACTTCAAAATCGTCAGGCCCACAAACCAATGAAGCAGGCGTCCTTTGATTTCTTGTTGTCTTCGTTTATAACATTTGTACGTGTTTATGGGGTGCACGTGACATTGTGTCTCATGCAAAGACAGTGCAATGATAGAGTCAGAGTATTACGGAAACCACCAACTCAAGCATTTAACATTTTTGTGCATTGGGAACATTCCAAGAGCTCTGTCCTCCCTATTTCCAAGTGACCTTGCTGGGAGTGCGGCCAGGCTACCATGAACTGGCGTCCACATCAGAACTCACTCCTCCTATCCACACACGGATTGGTGTCATCAACCAACCTCCCCACACCTCCTGCTCCCCGCAAGACTCTGCTAACTATTATTCTGCCTCTGGGAGATGAACATTTCAGCTCCCACGTGTGCGAGAACATGTGACGTTTGCCTTTCTCTGACTGGATTCTGAACTTAACCTTAAGACTTGCATTCCATCCATGTTGCTGCAGGTGTCAGCATTCCGTTCCCGCAGCTGAACAGCACTCTGCCGTGTGCACCAACCACATTTTCTCCACCTGTTCATCCATCCATGGGCACGTGGGCTGGTTCCACGTCTTTGCTTTGCGAGCAGGGTTGCAATAACCGTGGGATGCAAGTGCCTCTTTGCTGTCCCGGTTTCTTTTCCAGTAGATAACTGCTGGGAGGGAGACTGCTGGAGGGCAAGGCAGTTCTACCTTCAGTTCTTCGAGAACTGTCCGTGCTGTTTTCACAATGACTGGGCTAACCTGTAGCCCTATGAAGAGTGTGTGAGAGTCCCCTTTTCTCTGCATCCTTGTTGGCATATTATGTCTTTTTTTTTTTATTGTCGAATCATAGCTGAGTACATTAGTGCAATCAATGGGTACAATGTGCTGTTTTCATATACAATCTGAAACGTTTTCATCAAACTGTTTGACATCGCCATCATGTCATTTTCTTAGTTATTGTATGAAGACATTTGTATTCTGCATTTAGTAAGTTTTGTCTGAACCCTTCTTTTCTTTTTGATAATAACTATCCTCACCATCCTCGTTGTGGCTTTGATTTGCATTTCACTGCTTGGTGATTTTGAGCATTTTTCATATACCTGTTTGACATTTATGTCTTCTTTTGAGGAATGTCTTCTCAGTTCATTTTCACTACTTTTAATGTAATTGGGTCTTTTCTTTCTTCTTTAATTTTTTGCAGTTGAGTTGTTTGAGTTCTTTGTATATTCTGGATATTAGTCCCTTGTCAGATCAATAGATTGCAAATATTTTCCCCCATTCTGTAGGTTTCTTTTTTACCTCATCGACTATTTCCTTTGCTGTGCTGAGGGTTTTTAGCTTCACAGAACCCCATTTGTGCATTTTTGCTTTGGTTGCCTATACTTTTGAGGTCTTACTCAAAAAAATCTTTGCCCAGACTGAAGTATTTATCCTGAAATTTTTCCTTAGTGTTTTATTCTAGTAGTTTCATAATTTCAGGCCTTACATTTAATTCTTTACTCCATTTCATTTTTGTATATGGTGAGAGATGGACGTCTAGCTTCATTTTTCTGACTGTGGGTAGCCAGTTTTTCCAGAACCATTGGTTAAAGAGACTGTCCCTTCCCAATTGTATGTCGTTGGCAACTTTGTCAAAGGTAAGGTCACGCAGGTGTGGGATTCACGCTGGGCTCTCTGCTCCCTGCATCGGCCCGTGTGCCAGTTCTGATGCCGGCACGAGGCCGTGCTGCATTCTGTAGCTCTGTGGTATGATTTGGAGGCAGGTGATGTGTTTTGCCCAGCCAGGATGACTTTGGCTATTCTGAGTCTTTTGTGGTTCCATATAAATTTTAGGACTTTTTCATTTCTGTAAAGAAGGCCTTTGGTGTTTGTAGATTGCAGTGACTCTGTAGATTGCTTTGGGTTCTATAGACATCTTAATGACATTGATTCTTCCCGTCCATATGCATGCAATATTTTTTCAATATTTTTGTGTCCTCTTCAATTTCCCATGGAGCTGGCATGGGTCCTCAGAGTTTTCTTGATGGGGACAGAGGAGGTGGGTCAAAAGGAGCAACTCTTACAAATGGATCCTCCGGGACCTTAGTCCCAAACATTTTCCAATAGTGCCTGGGTATGTGCCTTCTTATCATTAGTTTTCTTTTATTCTTTTATTTAAAGAATCTTAATTTTTTTTTTAGAAAGTCTGTACAATGCTTATGCTTCCCTTTAGTCTTTAAAATCTAATATTCTTACAGTAATATCTGGCAAAATAGGTTTTCTTTTGTGTGCAAGTAATTATTCTATCTGGATGGATAAGAAGATTAAAAAGAGTGTTGGGATGGAGGACTTGATTTGTTTTTCTGCAGTCGGGAGGTAATAAAGGCAACGTGCTTCAAGGGTAGAATGAAATAATGTCACTAAAGTTGTTTTTTTTTAAACTATAGAAAACTAAGCAAATGTTTTACCTCTATAGACAAAAGCTTTTATTAGCATATAGTCTCCAACAATATTTTTAAAATCTATTTCAATGTACTGTTCAGTTTCCAGAAAAGTATTTAGCAGATATTGTGAATTCCAAGCAATTGTGTCTTGATTTAAAATTGAGCAGGATGTGGGTATGTACC
This sequence comes from Arctocebus calabarensis, assembly GCA_963573935.1. NCBI lineage: Eukaryota > Metazoa > Chordata > Mammalia > Primates > Lorisidae > Arctocebus > Arctocebus calabarensis. Next base: position 18,110 of record CAUYON010097407.1, on the reverse strand, counting down.
AAAGAACAACTTAGTTTTCCATAATTTCTATTCCCACTGAGCCTCGGTTGAACTTTCTGGCTCAACTGAGTAATGGAACCAGGTCAACTGAATTGGAGGAACTGGGACCCCTTTCCCCCAACATTTCCATTAGGTTTCTTCTACCTGACTAATAGTAAGCCTGTGTGGGATGAGGGGAGCCCCTGAGAGAAGGTAATTAGGAGAATATAGACTAGAAAGCTCATCCACTGTGCTTCCAGCTGCCTGGGGTTTATCATACAATGCAGGTGGGAACTAAAATGAACTCCCTTGGCTTTCCCCTCAGTAACTAAGTGACCGACCCCCTCATGGCCAAGAAGATCCCTAAAACTGAGTCACTGTTCATGAGAATAGAGATCAGACCTGCCTCATCACACCGCCTCCCCTTCTCCGAGACGTCCTCTGTGACTCACTAACCGGCCGAGACACACGCGGGTCCTCAGTATACACAAACCCACTCGGGTCTGTCCAGTCCTTGGTCTCTAACTAGCAGACCCTTCATCTCAAGCATTCCATCTCACTGACTCCTGGTCTTTTAGACAAAACCTAACTCTTTCGGCCAATTCTCAGCTAAGGAATCTTTAACCTTCCATGACCTGCCAGTCCCCACCTCCAGGTGTCCTACGTTTTGAGGCCAAATTAGTACGTGTTTTCCACGTATTGATTTAGGGCCTCACTGGTAATCCGTCTCCCTAAAATGTATAAAACCAAACTATAACCCCACCCCTGTGAATTCCCCTTCTTCAAGGCTTCTTGGGGGTGGCTCTGGGTCATGGTCCTCAACTTCGGCTCAGAATAAACCACTCTAAATTATGTTACAAGAGTATGGCTTCTTTTCCATTGACACAGGTTTTTAATGATCCTTAAGCCCTAAATTTGTAATTCTCCCTGAGCTAACTTCACATGCTGCTTTCACCCCCGTCACTAGTCTTCCTAAGAGACCCTCAGTCTCTTCCAGCACATGGCATTCTTCCCCACCCCCAGACTGATGCTAGAGGCAAAGCTAACATCAGTAGTGTATTGATAACAGTGAATGTTATCGTGGGCTACACTGAATGATCCACATGTGGATCACCCACTTTAATCACCATTATTTTTATTTTACGAATGGGGCACAGGGGCTTATAAGAGGAATGATTAAGAGCAGAATGAAGAGAGACAAGGGGAGCAATAAACTCCTTTTTAATCCTATAGTCACTTGCCATTAGTGGCATCGTTTGAGCGCTTAGTGATTACAATTTCCAAATAAAAAAATCAGGCCAGGGAGCTTGACAAATGCTTCTTGTGTCCCTTGAGGGAGTGCAGAGCAGCCTGTGCTGTGAGCAGGCGGATCTGTGGGTGGGGAGGGGAGTGCAGGAGGCGGGCTGGACCCCTGAGTCCCACCGGCCCTGCCCCGCACACCTGGTGGCTCTGAGCAAAGCACTCACGCTGAGCTCTGGTTTCCCTCCTGCGGGAGGAGGGTGAGGGAAGGTGGTGTCTTAGTTCACTGACGTTTCTGTAACAGAATACCTGAGAAGAGTAATTTATTGAGAACAGAAGTTTATTTGGGTCACAACTCTGGAGGTTGGGGAGTCCAAGATGAGCAGCCCACCTGGTGAGGGTCTCCGGCTGCTCCAAGTCACAGCAGGAAGGGGCAGGGTGAGAGTGCAAAGCGACCAAACAGGGGAACCAACCTGCCCTTGAGGAACTAGTTCAGTCTCTAGAGAACAGGGACAAACGCCCACTTGGAGAAGTTGATCCACGGTGAGGGATGTGCACCCAAGACCCAAACACCTCCTGCCAGGCCCCACCTCTCAAAACTACCGCACTTGGAGTCAAATTTCAACATGAGTTTCATTGGGGACAGACTACATCCAAACCCGAGCAGTCGGCTTTCACAGTTTGGCACCATGTCCAGTGTAAATCACTTAGTGTAATACCCCAGTTACATTATTTCAGTGTCAAAAAGTTCCAGGTTTTTTTGAGATTTATAAATCACATGTTGAGCATGACATGTGAACTATTTTGGAAAATGTGGGACCCATGATTGTTCTTTTTAGCTTATCTGGGTTTTTGTCCCCTTACTACCTCAGAATTTGAGGCTGTCATAGTGCTTTTTTTTGTTTGTTTCCTTTTCTCTCTTATTTTTCTCGCCTAAGGTCTTATTCTCCAGGTGTCCATAGCTGCTCCTCTGACCACCTCGTTTCTTGGTTCAGTTGAGAACGCTTCTTCAATTGAATTTCCATGATATGGCGGCCTCTGTACTAATTATCTGCTGGGGCTTCACTCATTAACTCCTTTCCCCTTAGATTCTCAGGAAAGAAACTCAGTTTTTCTCCTACTTACAAGTTCATCCTAATGATCAGTACGGATTCTGGAGCCTGAGGCAAAGATTGTAGATCCAGATTCATCTCGTCTCCTGCTGGCAGAGCGGGTCTTGGGCACAGAGGGCTGTAGGCAGGTGTTTCCACTTTGGGAGATTTTTGGACACTGCCTCTCTGTTCCCTGTTAGGGAGACCCCAACCATGTGACCCGGGGGTTTCCAAAGTGGGTAGCTGAGCTTCAGCAAGTGAGTTCACTCAGCACACTTCTGGAGTGAGCAGGTACACAGCTCCCTGTGCTCAGAGGCTCCTGGCATGCAGTCAGCCTCTTGCAATTCTTGATGCTTTTATTTTTGAATTTGTGTTTTGGAAGAGAAGTGTGATGGGATCATAGACACTGCCTCAGCCTACTTGACAGAGCTCTACCTTCTGCTGCCCCCTAGGAGCAGGCTCCCATGCCCAGTCCCCTGCCTCCACCTGGATTCCACCAGTCCCCTCTGCTCCGCCATGGGCTGGATACAGGTGCAGCAGAGCTGAGGAGGGGTGTGAACCCTGCATGCTGAAGTGGGGAGATTGGCGAGGGCTCTGGCCCATGCTTAGGAAGGTCTGTGCTGGTCCAGTGCCCGTCTCTGTGTCCAGAGAGGCAGGATGACACATAGCAAAGGCAAGTGACAAATAGACAAAAGACACCATGGCAGTTTGAAAGAGAGACTTCCTAGGAAATGAAAAAACCCAAGAAAACCTTACAGCTCTTTTCAGTTCTCACTGGGCCTTTCAAATGATGTAGGCACCCCTGGAGGTGCTCTAAGGAGGCTGGGCTTGGGCAGGTGTTTGTTCTGTAGCATCTTAATGGTGCGTGTGATGACACTGTGAGTCCTCATAAGCAGAACTTGGGTTCCGTGTCACCCACGGCTCTGGCAGCTTGTCCTCAGGCTCCTCGGAGCCTGTGACCCTCGAGCACATGTGTTGGGAAGCTCTATCTTGAGGGTGACACCAGCGCCTACCCAGCCCTTGTTCTCAATGGAGGGAAGACAAAAGCAGGGCTTTGTCTAGAAGAGGCAAATTCCAAGATGGTCCTGGTGTTCTGATACCGGAAGTGGTGAAGGAGTCAGGGAAATTCTTACTGGCTTGTGTCTAGACAGTATTTCTTGTGAGTTCTTTATGTGATGATTCTACAGTCTCTAACTTCGAACAACTGCGTTAAGACAGGGCATTATGTTTACATGGATGGACCAGGAACATAGTCTCCTGAGTAAAGTATCTCAAGAATGGAAGAAAAAGTATCCAATGTACTCAGTACTTCTATGAAACCAATTTATATTTACTCACGCTTCCTTGTGAAAGATAGATCACAACCGTAGCCCAGGATGGAGAGAAATGGAGTGGGAAGGGAGAGAAGGGGGAGGTTTGATAGAGGGAGGGTAAATGACAGGACCACACCCATGGAGCATATTGCAAGGGTACAAGTCAAGCCTATCAAATATAGAACATAAATGTCTTAACATAATAATCAAGCAAATGAGGCAAAAGCTACATTAATTAGTTTGATGTAAGCACTCCAAATTGTATAAAAAAAACAATACATGGTGCCCCACATATGCATAAATGCATTTATGATCTATGTGTATATGACTTAAAAAAAAAAAAGACATGCCATTCGGCCTGGCTCCGTCTGTCTGGGGAGTGCAGGAAGGAGGCCCCCTTTCAAGGCCATGCAGGTAAATATTTGTGTTTGATCTGACGTAGGTTCTCCCCAGGGAAGTGAAGCTGGGCGTTCAGTTTGGTGTTGTCAGGATGGTGAACTTTGGCTTGTTTCTCCTTCCAGAGAAAACAGTCGCCTTGGACAGCCCTTGTCAGAGCTGCTTCGACTCACAGCCTACGTCAAAAGTGCCATTGTGCCCCACGTAAGAACTTCTAATCCTACTTAATCTCTCTGAAAGAAATTAAAAGCAAACTGTTCTTGTCAGTTTCACCAGATTGGTTCCAAACTGGTTCCAAACACATTACATAAGGGTTGCCAAACAACCCCGAGGAAGATTTTCAAATCAGGCCACAAAGCTTGTATGGCACCTCGGGACTCACGGTGGATTCAGAAACCTGGGTTTGAAGCTCCTGTCCTGCTATGGATGAGTTGTGGAAAGAAAAATGGGACTGGCAGAGTCTGGGACGGAGCAGGTATCTAATGAAATGTAATCGTTAAAGGGCACTTACCATAATTACATTTGTTTTGTTAATTTTTAAGTGAGCAAATAAAAATTGCATATATGGTGTACATCATGATGTTTTGAACTACGTATACATTGTTCAATAACTAAATTGGGCTAATTAGCAGATGCTTATGCTAATTACCCACATACCTTTTTTTGGTATGGTAAGAACATTTAAAATCTCTCTTAGCAATTTTTATGTTTACAAGACATTTTTACTAATTAATGTCACCATTTTGTATAATAGACCTCTTGAATTCATTCTCTCTGTCTAAGTGAAATTGTTGTATCCTTTGACCCTTTGACCTCATGCCCCCACCTGTCCCTGGAACCACCATTCTACTCTCTGCTAACTTTAGAGTCCACATAAAAGTGATGGCAACTGGTGTTTGTCTTTGAATGATTTGTGTGTATTAAAAAGTTCACTGAAAGTCTTATTATCTAGCAGAATAGAAGAAGAGTATCGGTTATTTTATATTATGACTCATGACCTATTTAGGATAACACAAACAATTTTTTTTAAAACAGAGTCTTATTTTGTCATGCTCAGTAGAGTGCCTGGCATCACAGCTCACAGCAACCTCAAACTCTTGGGCTCAAGTGATCCTTCTGCCTCAGCCTCCCAAGTAGCCAGAACTAGAAGTCCCCACCACAATACCTGGCTATTTTAGTAGAGATGGGGTCTTGCCTCTGGCTTAGGCTGGTCTCTAACTCCTGAGCTCAAGCAATCCACCTGCCTCAGCTTCCGAGAGGGAGCTTCCAGTCTGCAGTGTTTTGGAGCAAGCTCTCATAAGCCACGTCTGGATGGATTGTGGTCCCAAGGGGGTGCAGCAGCAGAGCCCACAGGCCTACAGGCTTCCTGGGCAGGCTGTTTCTCCTGACAGGAGCGGTAAGTGGCTGATGGAGCCCAGAGAACAGAACACCCCCGGCCACCAGGCCCATCACAGAATTGATTTGAGGGACAATTGTGGCTACTTTTAGCAGAAAGTAAGGCGTTTCAAGACTTATGGCTCTAGGAGAAACATATATCATCAAAGTCCCAAAGGAAAGAAAGCTTCCCATAACAAATTAATTTTAATAAAACACAAGACATTGCATATGTTAAGTTGGAAATCTCTGTTGATTCATAGTAGTTGGACACTAAATAATTGCCAAGATTCAACTTGTTTCTGACCTGAAAAATAGCAGGTTTGTGTGCTTCTAATACTCGCACACATTTGCCATGTAACCATTTGTTTTGCTAATCCTGTCTGACAGCTGAGCCCTAACAGTGTGCCTTGTTTTCTATATATTACAGTATTAATTATATCACTGGACCAAAGCAAGCCATTGAGTTTTGCTCCATACTTTGGAAGTTAGTGGTTTTCTTGCCCAGGGAAGCATTCAAGTTACGCTAGCTATTGATTAACTGAAGTCCTCGTATGGAATATGTGGGGTCACTATCATAGCCAGAATACTGTTCATTATTTGACAGAACTCTCATTCCTGGCCTTGCCAGCTAAAGGTATTCTGTGTGCTGTGAAGTTCTAAGTCTTTTATATTTTGAAACTTTCCCAGAGTATGTTCTCAGCCAAGGGCTCCCTGATTTGAAGGTATACATAAGAAAGCTATTTCCACTTGATTTTGCTTCTGATTAAAGAGCCAGGGAAAAAGACATCTACTTCAAAGAATCATGGCACTATTAGCCAGAAAAAGCAGCTAATGCTTTCAGAGTGTGGGCCAGTAAGGGTCTTTCATTGGTGCCAGAAGCTTGGGACCTAAGGTCATCTTGTGGGTGTTTTGTTTTGTTTTTAATCTCTGACATTTCCCTTTAGAGACAGTAAAGCTTAATCTTCTATGCATAAGGCTGATGTTATCAGCAAGATCTGAAGACAAACTGAGGATGATTTAGCTTCCCTGCTCCCCAAGCTCATCCTTGGCTCTGGAAAGGCGAGCGGTGGTGATGTGCCACGTGGGAGCGTGAGTGTCGTGATGATGTTTACCTTGGGAGGTGCTCAGTGAAAGCTTTATTATTTTATAGAGGAAACAGGAGTTCCTGTCTGCCATCTCTAAGGGGAATGGGGTCCTGCAATCTTTTCTCTGTGGCCTGGTTGTCAACAAATGTCTGACTGTGGCTCTTTGTACCTTAGCTGCAAAAATGAAGAAGTTAGAGGAGGCTGAGGGGCTTATGGAAAGCTGGTAATGAGTGTGAAAAAGGACGGGTTCTTCTCACATCCCTGCATCCTGTACTCCAGGCCCCAGTTTGCTTCCTGGGGACCAGCATTTTATGTCAGAAAGAAATTATTTAATAAGAGGGATGTTGCAATCTGTGTGCCTTTTACTGTGAGGGCTTTCAAAAGAAAGGAAATGCACGTAGGGAAGACACCATTCATTCTGCCGGGCTCTACTATTTACACTGGCTGCAGGGAGTAACCTGACTCCTGAGCTTCTGTCCCCACACCCCTCAGGTACTCCAACCACTTTATTGGGGTTGGAAAGGTTGAGCCATTCAAGTCAAGTGCTTGGATCAGGGATCAGGCTGTTTTCTAGGACCCATGAGCTAAGGATTTCTTTTTTGTTAATTGTTTTAAATGATTGCATTAGAAATGGTTATAGAAGCACCTAACACCTTCAGTTTTGCCTGTTGGTGCATAAAGCCCCAAACGTTTACCATCCGACCAGCTCAGGAAATGTTTGCTGACTCCTGGCGCAGAGCAGCGTGAACACATGGCGAGTGCTTTTGAGGTCCATGACAGCCGTTATTAACAGTTTTACTTGCTGCACACTGAGCCACACCAGAGACGACTCTCCTGCGCTCTCACCGACTGCTGAAGCCGAGGAGCGGCCACCTTCCCTGCACGTCTTCCTTCAGGCTTCTCCGGAGGCCGAGGAGCGCCCCATTCCCAACCTTTCCGGAGGTGCTTCAGCGAGCCAGTTCAGTGAGGAGTCATGCGAGGTTGGCACCCAGGCCCCAAGATGCTGCTGTCCTTGGAGGTCCCTTATCTATTGAACATTAGCTCAGTGGCCTCTGGCCTCCATGTCTCTTGTTCCAGATGGTCCACCAGGAAGCAGGGCTCACAGCTGGACCCAGCAGTATTTAGGTTTTGTCCCAAAGGATAAAAGGAAGAGGCCTCCTTGGGTTCTTTTACCTGATTCATTTCAGGGTGAAGAACGACTCTAAAATAATTTTAGTCAATTCGCATTTGAAAGGTTCATCAAGAGAATCAGTGTCTAAAGTTCCTCATGCTATTACACAATGTATTAATAGGTCACTTGATAGTTAATAGAACAATGATGGGAATCCATTTTGGATGCTGTGCATGCAAATCAGCAACGTGTGAGCTGTAGATCACGAAGGATACAGAAAGGATCCGGGCAGCAGCGCCGTGGGCCGCAGCCTCCGTGAAAGTGAGCACTGGGCAACCGGCAGGCTGGGCCAGCACCTGGGTCACATGGCATGTGCTGAAGTGTTTAAATTATAGACCTTGAAAATTACCTATTTAGAACATATGTGGCCTATGTCTTTTGCGTATAAACTTGTTAGCTTCTGGATTTCTGCTAATTCATGTCCAGTTCCTATATTTATTAATTCATAACATTTGCATTTTACCTAAAAAAATTCAGAAAGTTGAGTAGTCTTTAGGAAGGTTGACTAATGATTCTGTATTTAAAAGTCGATCGCTATTAACGTACACTGCTCTAAACCGGGGGACACAGTACTTTTTAAAGAAGGTGGCACGTTCTCCTCTGAAGGGAGTCTGAGAATCTGTTAATATTTCCAAGTTCGTGGCAGATACAGGTGTGTGTTGAAGGAAGAAAGACAACAGACAAATACATCCTCTGAAATGAAGACAGTTCCCTTCCGGAGCCCGAGAGGAGTGCTGTGGGGAAGGAGGAGGAGGGATGCGTGGTGAAAGACCGGCCAGTAGTTTTTAATGCATGGGGATGTATCAGATTGGTTTTGTGCACGTGTTAGAGGTGAAGATGTGGGGCACCGAGGCCAGGTTTTCATGTGTGTCTTCACCAGGCTTCATCCTGATGACGGCCCAGAACCTTGCCCGGTGCTCTTTTTCCCTGCCTGGTCTCTGGAACGCAGCCCAGCCGTTCAAAATGCATCATTGATGCTCAACAGTATACATGTTTATCAGCAGTAGAGTGGATAGATTAATTAAGGCATATTCATACAATAATAAAAAATGTGCTGCTGTTATCCACAACTGAACTGAATTGCGCAGACACATTGAGGCATGAAATACACCCCAATTCCATTTTTATGAAGTTTAAGAGTAGGCAAGATTAATTGATGGCAACAAGTTGGAAGAACTGCCTAACTCTGAGAGAGTATTGACTCAGAAGGGGTAACCTTTCTGGGGTGTGAGAAATATTCTCTGTTGTGATCTGGATGGTGGTTACATTTGTGTGTTTTTGCACTTGCATGTAAATATATTTATTGATATAGTTAAGATGTGTGCACTTTACAAATTTTATATTTTAATAAAAAAATAAAAACTTAAAAACTTAGATCAACTTGTCTGTTGATCTAGGGATGTGGGGGAAAAGCTACTGAGAATGATGCATACAGAGAAAGAATATATTCCTGGTCAAATAGTGGATGAGTTGAAAAATTATGATGTTTCAAATCAAAGGAAGGTATTAGAAATGAATTCATTCCAAAATGACTGCTGGAGATGAACTGAGCATCGTTAACAGGCCAAGGACTTTCATTTTGAAGGCAGGAGAAGGTAAATTAATGATGAATAACTTCAGCAAGATCACAGCTTGATTTATTGTTCCACAGATAAGCAATAATGTGAACTACTGAATAACTAGAATGTAAACAAAAGTTCACCTACAACCTCAGTTATTGTTGCTTAAGAGTCTAAGTAGAAAGTGGGTTGAGTTAGGAGGCTGAGAATCAAATGTATTTTTTGGCAAAGGTAATGCCAAATCATTTTATGTATGGTGTTTAAAGGATTTGTTTTTATAGAGACACTCCCAGAGAATATTTAGAAGTTTATGGTGTACTGACTTGGAGGATATTTCAAATCTAAGTGTCAGCAAGAGTCGGCGTGAAGGCCAAGAATCACAGTCTTAGCTGGTTTCCTCAATTAGCAGTTTGGTTGGAAGGTGAATCATTTAGAACGTTCTCTTCCTTCTTTAGAGAATCATTGGCATTCACTGGGGAGTGAGACACTTGTCGAAGTCAAACAGTCACAAATAATCTAGGGAAGATGTGATTTTATGTTTAATTTTTTTCCAGAAATACCAATTGTTTAAACTGTTTAACATGAGGGGGGCTGTAGTTTGTAGGGCTCAGAACAAAATGAAAATGTAAAGCATGTTGTTCAAATACTAACAATTTCAAGATGGAAACAACGGAGCATTAAAATAAGCGTGGGGCTCATCTAAATGTGGGCCCTCTGCAGGTGCATAGGTCACGTGCGCACAGAGTGACTGTCCCTTAACATGTGGGGGCCTCTGTGGCCACCAGGACCAGGTGCACTCTGCGGGCCCATCACCACCTCCTCCTGCGGTGCCGGCTGGCCCATGTGGCTTGCCATTCCTGGAACAGTTCGTGTTGGTTCCTGGCTTTATGCATATGGTTCATGTTCTTCCCAGAATTTTCTTCATCATCTCATATGTACATTCTATTCATTTTTGTCTGTTAATTGCCCTAAGAGTATTATCCATTCCTTCCTTGAACCATCTCTGATCTTGTGAAATCTCTATTAATATACTTCATATATTTTTGCAATTTTTTGTTTACTTATGTGCTAAAATGTGATCTTATTGCAGTAAGAAATTGTGTTTTATTTGTGTCATGGAATTGCACAAAGTGAATATTTAATACATATTTTTTGTAAATGGACAAAAGAATAAAATTCTAAAGAGCTGAGTAGAGTAAGTTCAGCTACATTTACAATAAATACAGCTGCTGTGTTCCCACCTAGTGGACTCAGTGGAAGGGTGTGTGGCCCGACTACAACAGGCTCTCACCTAACAAACAGGAGCACTGTAACCTAATCATCTGTACTCTCATATTAATACGAAATAAAAAAAAATGACTGTGGAAAAAGATACAGCAACTTTTTCCTATTGAAATAATGTTTAGTATTCTTAAAAAATATGAAAAAATAAGAAGTCTCAGTCTTTGTGACTTTTCTTATTCCCTATTTAACCTTTAAAAACTTTGATCTTCTCACTGGTCAGATAAATTGGCCTCATTCCTTTGCTGTGGTTTAACCTGATATATTTTTACTTTCACAGTTTTGTCTTTCAGTGTGAAGATTAGTAAGTCCACTTGACATAAATATGACGATAAGGGAGGTTTGGGGAGAGAGGTATGGGAGTAATCTTTCCGCAAAGAGATTATTGTACCTTCAGTGAATAAATAGACCGATGCCTGAACGCTACCGGTAGCTGGACTGGTAATAATAGCTTTACGTAATTTTTTATGTGCAGAATAGGTTTTTATGGTTATTTCCATATGCCATGGCCAAATTCTTTCTTGTTCCTTCACAATAGTTTCCACCAACTGCTGGAAAGTTAACAGGTAGGAGCTGAAATATAAACTGCAGTTTTGTGCCGCCTTTTTACTCAGTGAGACATTACTTTCCAGCCCCAAGGGTCAAGAGCATGAATCATTTTATTTCCTTTTTTTTTTTTTTTTCTTCAGGAAAAGCAATTCAGCTGAGAAGCTGACTTACTTTGGGTCCTATAAAAAGCCGTTTAATAGCACCAAAGTGAAGAAGGCAGGAGGCACCTTAGCTGGGGAAAGGGTAGATTGAGGGTATTTCTGGCCCCGACCGTAGTCTGGAAGGAAACAGAGAAGCAGGAGAAAGTGGAAATATGTGAGGAATAAGCCTCATCCAGACGGCGGTGAGCTGGAGCGGGGACCGCCGCGGAGAGCACAGTCCTCACAGAGAGACTGTCCTAGCTACCCGGCACCCACACTCCCAGAAGGCCTGCTGGAGCCTGAGTCCTGCGAAAATAAATGAACAGGGTGATTATTGTATGATGACTCTGCATGTTTATTTCAGCCTTTATTCCAGGGAGGGTACCCTGAGTGTGGTTATGGTAGGTGAAAAAATGCTTTTGCTTTCAGCTCCAAGTCGTTCCGTGAGAGCTGAGGTGTTTATGGGAAGAAGAAAAAGGGCGGGGACACAGGAAAGAATGACACCCAGCACTCTGCATGGTCTGGACAGAGGAAAGGAGTTGGGGAAAAGTGGGAGCTATTTTTTCTTAAAAAGAGAATAATTTTTTTTCTATATAGTATTTTTCTTGTGATCAATTCAAAGGTTTCTGCCTTTCATAGGTGATCAGTATTTGAAGAAGGAAAATGAAAGAGCAGAATGCAGGGAAACACATCAGTAGGATAATCCAGAAATAAAATGGAACAACTGATATTCATTCACCCGTGTAATTGTCTAATGTTTGCCAGGCAAAAATGATAGCTCCCACTCAGGTTTGTTCCCTATTTTTTAATGGAATGGTGAGAAACTAGAGCTATTCATAGCTTAGCTCTACATAACGTATAATTATCTGTTTATGTTCCTTTTTCAATCAATTTACATCTTTATTTTTCATTCAATCCCACTAGGATCTATAGCCTAACAATAAAAATTAAACCATATATGTGTATATAAATGCATGCAAACAGACAGTTATCATGTATGATTTATTATATATTTTAATAAATAATACATACATGATCAAATATATAAGTAAATGTATATGTGTATATTGTTAAATAAAAAGAAAAGTAAAATATCTTAGTATTTTGTGATGATTTTCTATGTCATATATTTATCTGGATTATTGATTCCTCACAGAACTTACGAAAATCTATTAAAAAAATATAAAAGAATCACACATATATACTTATATATGTTCATAAGGATGCGTCCGATATATGTATACTCATATCTAGAAGCAATACGACTACCCCTGATATAGTAATAATAATAGTAATAGCTAGTGTATATATTATGCACTTACTGTATGCTAGGCACTATTCCAAATAGCTTTAATATATTGATCAACTTAAAGCATGTAACTTTGAGGGCAGTACTGTTATTTTTTCTGTTTTCTAGCTGAGGATAAAGGCTCATAGTGTGTAAGTACTGTTATTATTTCTGTTTTCTAGCTGAGGATAAAGGCTCAGAGTGTGTAAGTCACCTGCGGGGGTGATGTGGACAGACAGGAGCTTGAATTTCAATGTGCCTGGCGGGAGGACCAGCACCCCTTGGCTGCCAAGATCACACTCAGCAGGTGTGTGTTGAGGCCGGTGCGAGGCTGCTTCATACCATTTCACCACTGACGCTCAGGCCTGTAGATCCGTCTTGTATATTACCATGCAGAAAAGTGGAAAAGCACAAACTGTTCACACTGTTCTTGATCTTTCGACTCTAGTCATTGAGGAATTTTGCCGTCTCCTCCCCTGGCCTGTTATGCTTTATACTTACAATTCAAGTTCCCACTGGAACAGAGTGAGGAGGTTTTTCTTTGCCCTGGTGGACAGCCAGGCAGCGGAGAGGAAATGCTAGCAGGAAACTTAAGAATTTGAAGAAATACTTTCCGCAGTTATTATCTACCCTTCCTTTGGCACAGTTCACTTTCTCTCGCCCTCCGTCTCGCACCCTCTTTCTCTCTTCCCCGTCTCCTCTCTGCTGCCCGCCCCCCACTCTGGGCTTCAGAAGATGCTGAGAGATGCACCTCTGTTTCTGCTCACCTGGGGTATGCTGGATGTTTTCTTTCTATACTATTCTGGAGGAAACACTAGGTGCTCTCATGTAAACTTCATGGCAGTATTTCCTTTCTTTCAGACTTCAGATGAGTTTGGGAGCTAACAAAGGGCCCGCGGGGTGTGTGCTGCGGGCAGGCCGAGGGCAGCCCACGCCTGCGGCTCTAGGAGGCACCACTGACCGTGCAGCGGCCGGGGCAGGTGACGCGAGGAGCTGGCTGCTGCTGGAAGTGCACGCTCACCTCCCGGGCACAGTCACCAGGCCAAACTCCTCTTCCCTGTGCTGAAATAATTTGCCTGTACTTCTCCTCTGGGCTGTGAGTTCCCCTTGGTCTTTGCATCCGCAGGGCAGCGCCACCCACCTCAGCACCCTGACCCCTCTCCGCACCTGCCGATTCATCTGCACACCCAACTCTGCGCGGTGGGAAGCGCTGCGCGGGCTGTGGGTGAAGAGCCTGGACACAGGGTACACCTGCTCCCTGCGCCACCGTGCGAGGGGACCTCTAAATTCGGACATAAAGAGCTGGATGCAGTTGTTAATCCTTTGGGGGATGAAGGGCTGGATGCCAATTTCTAAATTCTTAGATAATATTTTTGATGTTATCAAAGCATCATGTGTTGTTAACTTTTCCAGTGAATGGGGTTTATTTCTGAAGTGGCATAAAAGGGTCAATGTTTTCTGCCGCTTCTCCTTGAAGTCACTTAAGTTGTTCTTTCATAAATTTTACAGGTACTGTAGTGTGAGGTCTGGCAAGGATGGGGCTAGTCTGAAGAGCAGGAACCAAATTGTAGGTAGGAACCAAACTGGCTAGGAACTGTTCCCTGGTGGGAACACACACAAGCAGGAGCTCCTGGTGACCTTTAACTGGACTGTGGCTCATTACCATCTAATTACCATAGCTTGGGTGGTGTTTTATGGAGGAATGGGGAAACTATTATGTAACCTAAGCTGTTATATAACCTGTCAGGTAATCTGTAATAACCCCAACCTGTCAATCACCCAAAAGTGGAAACGGCAACCAATCCTGCCAGGAGAAAGGCGGGACAAACTACTGAGCCTGGGAATGGCTGAAGTGCACAGACTGCGGGTCTTTTTCCACCTGCAGAGAAGGACCCGTCTGTCCCTCTGAGATGTACTTTCGCTTTGCAATAAATGTTGCCGTGGGATCGCTCTGTAGCTGAGATCAGCCCGTCTGTGGCTGCACTCAGGGCCCGTCCTCATTCCTGACTCTGGGAACCTGGGACCAGGGAAACCCAGACAGACCTGACACTAGGCTGTGTGACGTCTGGTGGAGCTGTACACTCCGTGTGCATGTCTGTGTGCGTGTAAACCTTCTGTATGTGTGTGTGTAAACCTTCTGTATCTGTGTATGTGTAAACCTTCTGTATGTGTGTACATGTAAACCCAGTATGTGTGTAAACCTTCTGTATCTGTGTCTGTGTAACCCACTGTGTGTGTGTGTGTGTGTGCGTGTGCGTGTGGAAGCCACTGTGGGCTTCCAGTGCCTGGGCCAGCCTCAGAGCCTGCCCACTGCCTGTTTCAAAGAGCTCTATGAGGAGTCATTGCTGAGGAATGATCTCATTTATGATGTGGGTGGGAAATGGAAATTCCAGTTCTGTTTTTACTTCAGAATATTTCTGCTTTTTTGTTTCCATTTAAATACTAAAATATTTAAATGCAAAATAAGACCAGACTTTCCCCCCCAGTGTACCTTATTTCATGCTTAACCATTTTACCACTAAATTACCTTAATTAGGTAATAACATTACTGGGTGAGGGTGCAGCTTAATGAACTTGGATCAGATTTTATTACCTAATGATCTTTTTACCCTGGTCAGGTCAGTAGTTTGAAAGTTAGCGGTCAGAATACAATTTTGCTTATTTCACTTATTTATAATAGGTTTTATAAAAGAATTTTAAGTAAAGGCAAATTATTAAATGAATTATTATATTGATTGTCAGTGAACTTATACCAATGTTCTTCCTTTTTTCCCCACAGGACTCTGGATGTGCTCACAGAGCTATATTTAGCAAGGTCTTCGTGCAGCCTCTGGGTAGCTGTGTGGCAGCTGGGTAACAACACACAAGGAATTTGACTCAAAGCTCAGAATACTAAATTGAGAAAGAGCCTGGAGTCTAGCTCCAAAGTCAGTGGGGAACCGATGCAGGAGGTAATTACCCAAATTAGGAGATTGCTTGGTTAAAAGAGTTACTGTGTTAATGAAAACACAATGAGCCTAGTTCCCTGGGGCTGCAGTTTATTTTTGCATATCTCCCCAGGAGATATGTCCAGGTGCACCAGGGCTCAGTGAGGCCCTTGGCACCCTCTCAGCTACAAGGTGTGTGTCCACTTGCTGACTAACACTAAACCCAGCAGAGACCATGGCAGGAAAGTCAACACCATGTAAGAACTGCAAGGTAAGGCCCTGGCTGTTCTTGGTGGTGGAGCGACTCCTAGGCTGTATTTTATTCCAGTTCAGTCACCTTGTAGGCCTCCTTGACTCCTTCCTTTCCCTCCTACCCTTGGTCCAGTCCATCAAGGAATTTTGTTCCCTCTACCTTAAAAATACAGAAGATGCCAAAAAAACATGTATATACATTTTAAGGAAGGAAAAATTCTATTGATACTCAAGTCACATTTGACTTCCTCAGTTACAAGAGGGCGCTCCATGCGACCTGTATTCATCTTTTGTTTTTGGCACATATTATTACAATTTTTAAAATAGAATTTTAATGTAAAATGAAAGTTTTAAATTGACATAAAATTTTTAAATAGTGTTACATATACATTGTTAATTAACATCCTTATAACTAACTTAGGTTAAGATGGGTCGGACTTATTGACTCTCCCTATTGTATTATCCTTTCTTAGATGTGTATACACTTTTTTGCACCCTCTGTGTATCCAGAATCTAAGCACTTCCCATCCCCAGCACTGCCACGCTGGCCAGAGACGTCATTTGCCTTTGTGTCCATTTCCCACTAGTCCCCGGGCCTCCCCAGAGCGGATACTTCAAACAGCAGGCAGCCGCCTTTTAAAGATGAGTGTTGGGGCATCTTGCTTCTCTCTTCCAACCCTGCAGTGGCTTTCATTTCCCCCACAATCAACAGACAAAGTTCTGAGAGTGTCCTAGAGAACCCCCCTAGCTTCCCAGGCTGCCATCACAGATGGCAAAGACCTTGGTGACATGTAACAACAGAAATTGATCTTTTCACAGTTCTGGAGACCAGAAGTACAAAGTCACGGGTCGTCCTGCTCCCCCGAGGGCTGCAGGGGAGAATCCCTGTCTGTCTCGGCATCCTGGCCGCACCCTGGCCCCGGCAGGAGGCTGACCGCGCGGCCCACTGGTGCGGCTTTCCCTCCTCTCGCTCGGCTGGACGCACACAGGTCACACTTCCAGGCTCGGGGTGTGGGGTGTGGGGTGTGGGCGCGCCTCTTGAGGCCATTTCCCCCCCGCTCCGGAGCCGCACCTGTTCCGAGCCCTGTCACCTCGGGCTCCTTTTTCTGCCGCTCTCCTCCGTGAGCACCTGGTCACCAGCTCACTGGATTCTCGACTTTTCTCCAATGTGCCGGGCGCGCGGCGATTTGGGCCTCCGTGGAGACGCCGTTCCCCTGGGGTGCCCCGGGGGCTGGAAGGTCAAGACGGCCTGGACATGCCGGTGACTTGGTTCTGGCTGCCCAACGGGAGCTCAGGGGCAGCTGCTGGCCGGGGCCACCGTGGTCCCCGGGGCCTCTGCGTTGCTGTCCGGGGTTCCCCGCTGGCTGGTCCCCGAGTTCCAGGGAAAAGCCCTGAAGGCAGAGAAGCAGAAACTGCCGGGTTCTTGGGGCTGGGCTCAGAAGTACCAGTGTTACCTGTGCCTTCTTCTACACAGATAATTGCAAGACCAGCTTAGCTGCAGGGAAGGAAAAATAAACTCCGCTTCTCCGTCGGGGGAAAGGCGGAGAACCGAGTTATAACCAAGTCCCTGCTGCCCGCGCCCCGCGCCGGCCCCCAAACCAGACTTTCTCTCCTTCGCGTTTATTTTCTTTTCATCTTAACCACGATATAATCCAAGGGCCCCAATCTTTAAAAACAGCAAATAAATAAGCAATATTTTTAATATTTTAAAATTCTAGACACATAGCTTAAACAGTTTATTAAGCATTCTCAATGCTTCTTGCATGAAACTTATGAAAATTACTGGGTATAGGGGGGTGAGGGAAACCCCTTCTTAAGCTTTGAAGACTGCTTCTAGCTTTGTGTAGTTTGCCCAAGTTCCACATTCAAAGAATTTACTCCTTGATATTATGGCTATTATCTGACCACGTGCTGATCTGTGATCATTTATAAGGCCCTCATTACTATAAATAATATTTTGAAGATCTCAAACCATTCCAATGATAGTGGATTTTAGAAAATTCCATTGTATTTGGCTAAGATTTTCTGCTCTGCGAAGGTAAACATTGGTGATTAAATAAGAGCATGTCTAATGAATGTAAAGTTCACTGATTTCTGGAAGGTGTTGTGCCCACCACCTTCGTCATGAAACTGTATTTCCTTAAATTGAAAATAGGACAATGACTCTCTTCTGCTTATGTTAACTTTCTGATCATTTTAATCTTCTCAAGCTGCCCAATAAAATGTCATAGACCAGGTAGTTTAAACAATAAAAATTTATTTCCTCCCAGTTCTGGAAGCCAGAAATCTGAGATGAGAGTGCCAGCAGGGTTGGGTTCTGAGGAGGGCCCGCCCTGTGGCTTCCTTCTCACTGTGTCTACACACGGCAGAAACAGAGAGAGAGAGGGAGGGAGGGAGGGAGAGAGGGAGGGAGAGAAGGGGAGAGGGAGGGAGGGAGGGAGAGAAGGGGAGCGGGAAGGAGGG
>CAUYON010097405.1:0-82380 GCA_963573935.1 Arctocebus calabarensis | reverse complement strand
GTTATCTGAAAGACTGACTTCTGGGCAAAGTTTCACTGCCCAATATTGTTGGACAGGAAAAATAAAAAAAGAACTCTAATATTAATTAACTAATATTAACTCTAATATTAATATTAATATTTCTTTTTCTTTTTTTTTTTTGAGACAGAGCCTCAAGCTGTCATCCTGGATAAAGTGCAGTGGCATCACTGCTCACAGCAACCTCCAATTCCTGGGCTCAAGCGAGTCTCTTGCCTCTGCCTCCCAAGTACTACAGGCACCCTCCACAACGCCCGGCCATTTTTTGGTTGCAGCCGTCATTGTTGTTTGGTGGGCCTGGGCTGGATTCGAACCCGCCAGCTCAGGTGTACGTGGCTGGCACCTTAGCCCGTTGAGCCACAGGCACCGAGCCTAGAACTCCTTAATATTTCTTTCCATCTATGGTTGCAAAACAGGACTCAGTGCTCTAGCTGGCTACGCACAACACACACACACACACTGCTCCCATCACCCCCCGGCGGAAGGTGTGCTTTGTGAAGGCAGGCAGGCTTCTCGCTGCTGTACAGGGCCTGGGGCAGATGCATGAACAGGGTCTTTCCAGATGCATGAACACACAAGTGGACAGATGCTGACCCTCCAGGTTTAGTAGTCAAGTTGTCATATTTAACTCTTGACACAGCATGCCCATGTCTTGAGGCCAATTCTTAAAATCCATATTGTGGATGCATTTGATATGACAGGAAGTAATTAAAACAAACCATAAAAGCATTGAGGGAACAGTTGTCAACACTTATTTCAATAACCAACAAACAATGTGGAAACTGCCTTTTCCCCAGCAAATGGGGAAAAGCAAACGTGTGGAAAAACAAAACAAAACAACAAAAAAAAAAAAGAGAGAGAGAGAGAGAAAGAGAAAAACCAACACATTACCCATTACCTAAACCCAGTAGGGAGTGAAAAACCACACAAAGTAGTGATCTTTTGTTTTTTTGTTTTTAGTAAATGTTTAGTAAATGTTTTGTTGATGCAAAATTTACACAGATGTAGCCTTGTGTTTCTTTCCCCGTGCACCTTTTCCTCCATGGATAACTGTTAAAATCATTCTCCCACTTAGTTTCCTTATTTAGCCCCTCCTTAAAATTCAAGCTATTATTTCTCTTAATGAGCAAAATTTGGGGATATTATCCCGCCCATCTGCATCTTCTCTGAGACTACAAATTATCAGGATGCACCTCATGTCTAGACACCCACAGGTGTCTGTCATTTGAATCCCTGATTTAAGCTGTTTACAGCCCACGTTGTTTTATTTATCCTTCAACATCAGGTCTCTGTTTAATTAAAGTTTAACTTTGGTCCTCCCACCACTCCTGCTGCAGCACAGAAGTGGTTTTGCAGTTGCTGAATCCCCCTTCGCCTCTGTCCGCTCCAAACCCAGCACACTCGGCTGGCCCAGCTCCCCAGCTTGCTTTCCGTGAGTGTTGGAGTCAGAATCACAGGCCGGGGCCAAGGATGCCTCCCTCCAAGCTGTTCTCCAGGCTAACGCTGATCTTCCCCAGACACTAAATCATAATCTTCGTGTTTTTCGTATTTCACATTCTAGCCACAATTTCAACATCCCATCCCCGTGACATTAGGGAATGATAAATCAGCAGGCGGGACAGCTCCCCTGTACAGACTGGTACGGGCAGACCGGGCCCTGCCAACGCCCTCGCTCCTGCCAGATGTCTGCGCCCGTGGGTTAACCCTTTCCCGAGGCTCTGCCTTCCCCAGCCCCGCCAGCTGCATCTCCAGGCAGCGATGTCTAAAAACATCAAATAGCTTTCCTTTTTTCCTTCTTCAGCTTTCCTCCTTTCCCTCTTTCCTCTCCCCCTCCTCATTTCTCTGCCTTGCCAGGCCTGAGAGTACTTTAGGGCAAATGAAAATGATATTAACCAAGGGAAATATATTATATTAGTAATACTTTTCTTAAACATGTGAGTCTGCATTCATTAAAACCATTTGGGGTCTTCCTCTTCACTGGATATTACTAGAGGAGGATGAGGTGGAGAAGTTATTTTAAAGTGGAGAAAGGTTTAATGCTTTTTAAAAATTATTTTAAAATAGCTCGGAGGTACAATTTACATGTCAATGAATTCATCCATTTCACCAGTACCATTCAATGTTTTGCATATATTTATAGAGCTGTGCCACTATAGGAATAATCTAATTTTAGGACATTCCTACCCCCTCCACTTAGTGTCCATTTCTAAGAAAAGAAAAGTCATTTCTTTTCCCCACCCCAGCCCCAGGTATCTGTTAATCTACCTTCTATATCCATAGATGTGCCTTTTCTGGCCATTTTATGCAAATGAATCAGACAATAGGTGGTCTTTCAAACTGGCTTCTTTCACTTAGCCTAATGTCTTTGAAGTTCAGCACTAATGGCTTTCGTTATTATGGCAAAGCCCAGGAGACTGCGGAGCCTACAGTGTACAAGCTGAGCGGGTGCTCAGAGTACCCACTGCATAGCCCTGTGCCCCGTGATAGGGTGAGAACCATTTAGGGTCAGTTATGTGGCTGAGAGGCACAAGCAAATAAACACAAAGCATCTAAATTGGTGTTGTTTTGTTTTGGAGAGAAATCCAAAACCTTCAATTCACATGTTATTGAAATGAAACATCAAAGCCATAAAGCTTTATTTGAGAAATACAAGGGCATTTAAACTCTCCTTTTCATATTATGTAATAAAATTATACTTTTAAAACTGAATAAAACTGATCCTTGCACCACGTGGGTATCTTATGGTCAAAAATTGGAGTGTATCTTTCTTTTTTTTTTTCTTTTGCCTGGGGCTGGGTTTGAACCCGCCACCTCCAGCACATGGGGCTGGCACCCTTCTCTTTTGAGCCACAGGCTCCACCCTTCAAGTGTATCTCTTGACTGTTCCCAAACTCTGACTGCTGCTGACCAGAAGCCTTACTGACTACATGAGCAGCTGATTAACACATACTCTGTGTGTTGTATTCTTATACTAAATGAAGCCAGAGAAAAGAAATTATTATTAAGAAAATTACAGGGAAAGTCAGGCAGGGTGGCTCACGCCTATTATCCCAACACTCTCTAAGGCCGAGGCTGGACGATCCCTTGAGTTCAGGAGCTGGGGACCAGTCTGAGCAAGAGAGATCCTGTCTCTACTACAAATAAGAAAAGTTAGCTGGGCGTTGTGGCGGGCACGTGTCGCCCTAGCTGCCTGAGGGGCTGAGACAGAAGGATGGCTAGAACCCAGGGGTTTGAGACTGGTATGAGCTAGGCAACTTCATGACGCTTGAGCCTGGGGACAGAGTGAGATTGTCTCAAAAAAAAGAAAGAAAAAAGAAAATGATAAGGAAGAGAAAATGCATTTACTAGTGGTTAAGTGGAAGTGGATCTCTTCATCCTCATCATCTTGTGCGTAGGTGAGGAGGAGGAAGAGGAGGGGCTTATTTCGCTATTTGGGGGTGACTGAGGCAGAGGAAAATCTATGCATGGACCCTCAAGGTTCACACTCGTCCTAGTCAAGGGTTAACTGTATGCTTACACGTTTCAGTATTTTATGTACTGAACCCATAGGCTCATGTGGAAAGTATTTTTTATATTAACTCATATTATGATTAATATATAGTTGTATAATTACAACTTATTATATAATGTTTATATTAACTAATACTTTTATATTAATTACTATTGTAGCTCATTAAGAGAGCGAGAAAGAGAAACTAAAAGACAGAAGGAGAGGTTAAAGGCAAGCGAAGAGATTTGTGAGGTGAGGGGGCGAAGCCGAGCCAAAAAGAGGGTGACCTTTCTGCCCTGCCCGGCTCTGCTCTCAGCAGATAGGGTTGGTTGACTTGGTCTGCAAGGCACGATACAGTCACCTGGGGAGCTTTGGAACTGCTCCCAGGCCCAGGCTTAATCCTGAATCAATTACATTGAAGTAGGACCTGGGGATAAGTATTTTTGAAAAGCCTCTCTAGGTGATTCTAATGCTGGGGCCAGGGCTGAGAACCGTGGCCTAGACTCAGCCGTGCTCCTCCAACTCCCAAGGATGAGATTGTCTGGAGATTTCAGTAACCCGCAGGTTCTGGTTCAATAGGTCTGAGGCGGGGGCCTGAGAGTCTGCTTTCTTAACAAGCTCCCAGGAGTGCTGCTGCTGCCCTCTGAGACATATTTGCAAAGGCAAGAAGCCAGAAGAAATCCCAAGGTTATTTTTGGCATGGCATAGGGTGTTCCATCATCTGCTTCTGTGGTTCTTAAAGTGGGGTCCCCAAACTGGCAGCATCAGCATCACCTGAGAACTTGTTAGAGCTGCAAATCCAAAGATCTTAAGTCAGGCTCTCTGGGGCAGGGCCCAGCAGTGGGTGCTTTGACAAGCCCTGCTGTGACATTGCTGTTTGAGAACCACCAAGCTGCTTATATTCCCTAAACAAGTTCTGCCTCCGTATATGTTCCTTCTGTCTAGCACCCTTTTCTCACTGCTACCTCTCCATCCAAAGCTCTGCATCAAACTCCTATGCATCCTTCAAAACCCATCTTTTCTGTGATGCCTTGAATGACTCCGTGTCCTTCCTCTCCTCCCTCCAATCTAGTGTGGGCTTACACACAGAAAGGCCTTCATCCGTCTTTACTGAATTGTACCCCCCTCTGTTATGCCAACACCATGTACCCAAATACACACTGCACTTTGCAAAATGAAAATTGTTCAGTAATAAGCATTTTGGTCTTAAAAATTTCAATTGTGCCTAAGCAAAATAAAATATAGCATCTACATTTTATTTCCAGGAATAGGGCATGTGTTAAGCTTAATTCTGATGGTATCCATTAAGAGTTAGAAGCACTGCTTTTGTTCAGTTTAAAAATATACACAGAAATAGAAGGCTCCAGATGGTGGCCTCATGCAGTGAGGGAGCGGGCGGCCCAGGCAGGTACTCCCAGCTCTGCCCCTGCCCTGGGCTCATGGTTCCTCCACTCCACTCTCGTCTGTAAAGGAGGGTGCTATAATAGACGGCGAGTCTTAAGCATGGAGTCTATCTTTAACTGTTAAACTACAGTAGAGGACTCCAAATGCTCTTTTAACTGAGACGAAAGCATGAAGGCAGAAATGTTTTCTCCATTAAGACACAGCGCATCTATTCTGCGTTGATGAAGGGTTGAGTGCCTCTTGTGTCTGGAGAGCCAAGGGCTTGTCTTGGCGTCTCATCCTCCTTTCTCCTGATGAATTGCCTGACACTTCTCTGATCCTGCAGCTCTTTTCTTTAGAAAGTAACATTTGGTTCTGGTCATGGCAGCAGCCTAGGCTTTGCTGATTTAAGGCCATAAGGAATGTGACAGCAAATTTAAATACTTTCATATCTATAAAAGCAAGGGCCCTGAAATATAAATGTTAACATGAAACACTCAGCACTGGCTCTTTATATACAATCGAGTTTTCTTTAATCATCAGTGGTTCATATTTATCTCTAATTCTCTTTTGGAACTGTAAACCTTGCATTCAGTTATAATTTTCTATATTGCTGGACTGTGTTGAGACTGAAGTATAATTTAGGGTTCATATTTCAATGGATTAACTTTACAGTATAAACAATTAGGAAACACTTTTTTTTATAGAAACATTGAATGGCCTTTATTTCTTATAATTCAGCTTTTATAACGGAATATGATTTTTTAACTGATGCTTTTATTTCTTTAAAAAAATTTTTTTTTCACAGTATTATGTGGGTACACACAATTAGGTTACATTGTTTGCTTTTGTAAGGTAAAGTCCAAGCTGCAGTTGTCTCCTTTACCCAGGAGTGTGCCATACACCCACACATTGTTCTCAGTGGGTAGGAACACCCCAAACCCTCTCCCCTTGAATTTAATTGAGTTTTTTTCACATGTGAGAATGTAGTTGTTAATCCGTTTCAAATTAGTATTGAGCACACGTGATGCTTGTTTTCCCAATCTTATTTAGGAGAATATTCTCCAAATCTATCCAAGTTGTTACAAGAGATAAAAAATCTCCATCATTTTTTATTCCTGAGCAGTATTCCCTGGTATGCATAGACCACAGTTTATTAATCCATTTATGTGTTGAAGAGCATTTGGGTTGTTTCCACATCTTGACGACTGTGAACTGAGCTGCTATAAACATTTCAGTGCAAATGTCCTTATGGTAAAATGTCTTTTGGGGGGGGGAGGGTAGATACCTAGTCATGGGATTGCAGGATCAAATCAAAGGTCCACTTTTAGTTCTTTGAGCATTCTCCATACTTCTTTTCATAAAGACTGTACTAGTTTGCAGCACATGTGTGTTCCCTTCTCTGGGGAAGCAGACACTTTCCCCCTAATCTTGTATTTCAGTGATCTTAATAGAATTTATCAATATGTTGGATTGTGTTATTTAAAAATACAAATAAACAGCTGTGTCAATACAAGAGACCATTTTCAACAAACTTGTCAAGAAGGGAGATGAGAGTTCATGGGTAACTATTCCTTTTGCAATTCAGACATATAAATTAGTATAATTGTTTTAGAGAATACTTTTTTTTTTTTTTGCAGTTTTTGGCTGGGGCCAGGTTCAAACCTGCCACCTCTGGTACCTGAGGCTGGTGCCTCACTCCTTTGAGCCACAGGCATCGCCCTAGAGAATATTTTTTGTGCTGATAAGTTTGTGCTCTAATCAAATAGCTTCTTTTTAAGTTCGTGCTTTAACTTAAACCCAGACACATTTCTCCTTGCTTGTCAACACTAACACAAACCTATTTACTTCAATATAATTGGTATCATTCCTTCATTTGTATTTAGAATGTGAGTTTCAACAGTAGACAAAGGAAAAGAATAAAAGACGGTTTTGAATTTAAACAAATACTTTTTTTTTGGAGACAGAGCCTCAAGCTGTCACCAGAGTGCTGTGGCATCACAGCTCACAGCAACCTCCAATTCCTGAGCTCAAGCGAGTCTCTTGCCTCTGCCTCCCTAGTAGCTGGGACTACAGGCGCCCGCCATAACGCCCGGCCATTTTTTGGTTGCAGCCATCATTGTTGTTTGGTGGGCTGGGCTGGATTCGAACCCACCAGCTCAGGTGTATGTGGCTGGTGCCTTAGCCCACTGAGCCACAGGCGGCGAGCCAGAATTTAAACAAATACTTTTAATTTATTTTTTATTTATTTATTTATTTTTTGTAGAGACAATCTCACTTTATCACCCTTGGTAGAGTGCCGTGGCGTCACACAGCTCACAGCAACCTCCAACTCTGGGCTTAGGTGATTCTCTTGCCTCAGCCTCCTAAGTAGCTGGGACTACAAGGGCTTGCCACAACACCCGGCTATTTTTCTGTTTTGCAGTTTGACTGAGGCCGGGTTTGAACCGGCAACCTTCAGTATATGCGGCTGGTGCCCTAGTCCATGAGCCACAGGTGCCGCCCTAAACTTTTTGAAAGGACCTCAGCTGTGTTTTTATTCATTTCCTACTCAGGCCTCCTTAGCCTGTCAATCTAAAAGTATTGACAATTGAAATTTACTGTTTTTACCCACAAAAATAATTTCAGGGTCCTATCGTTCACTTGCTGGTATGTCATTCTCCCAGTCTCAGGTTCCAGAGGGCTGTTCTTTCTTCCCTGTCTCCCACACTCCGTTTCCAGACCAATGCACAATCCTGCCACAGTTTCTCGTACCGCGTTTAGAATTCCTTTCTTTCTTTGGTTCATTCTCAACTTGAGAGTGCATTGTAATCACTTACAGGAGCTTTGTAAAAATATACAATTCCAAAGCTTTTCCCCCCAAATTCAGGCTCAGGATGTTCAGGGTGGGTATCAAGAAATATTCATTTCTAACAAGGAAGCCAGGTGATTTTGAGGGCCTTCCCAAAGGATGCCCGAGAGGTTGAGAAATAGGGATGAGTTTGAAAGGGAGAAAGCATGTTCCCGGCAGGGAGGCCAGCAGGAGAGGCCTGAGGGCAGGGAAAGTGGGGGAAGCTGAAGCCAGAGGAGGCCTGAGGCTTGGGCCCCGGGAAAAGCTCTGCTTTGGATGGGTGGAATCTGAGATGCTCACGAGTCTGAGATGAAAATGTGAGCTGAAAGAAATGAAGGTCAACAGCTGAGGAGAGAGATCTGGGCTGGATTTGACCATTAGCTCTCTTGGAAAGTGGCTGCCAGTTGAGACGCAGAGAGAGCTGAGATGGAAAGCCCATTTAAACAGTGACTGGTAGGCCGGGTGTGGTGGCTCACACCTGTAATCCTAGCACTCTGGGAGGCTGAGGCAGGTGGATCGCTTAATCTCAGAAGTTTCAGACCACCCTGAGCAAGGGTGAGACCCTTCTCTACCAAAGAAAAAGCAAATAGAAAAATTAACCAGGCATTCTGGTGGTTGGTGCCTGTAGACCCAGCTACTCAGGAGGCTGGGGCAGGAGGATCGCTTGAGCCCAGAGTTTGAGGTTGCTGTGAGCTATGACACTAGGGCACTCTTAGAGGTTG
Source organism: Arctocebus calabarensis (assembly GCA_963573935.1). Lineage (NCBI taxonomy): Eukaryota > Metazoa > Chordata > Mammalia > Primates > Lorisidae > Arctocebus > Arctocebus calabarensis. The sequence continues at coordinate 73,937 of CAUYON010097405.1, read as the reverse complement.
ACAGAGTGAGACTCTCAGAAGAACAAAAATAAAATTCAAAAACCCAGTGACTGGAGAAGATGAGCCAGCCAAAGAGACAGGAGAGAGAAAAGAATGTGCTAAAAATGCCAAGAAGAAAGAGAAAGTGGTCAGCTGTATGACAGTCCTGTGTCCTAAACAGAGCAGGTATATGATAAATGTTCTCTGAACTGAACAGAAATGCCGCCCAGGCCACGGCAAGTGAGAACTGGGTATGGGGAGGCTGTGGGCCCCACAGAGGAGGGGTAGGCAGGTCGTGGTTGGTTGAGAGGTGGGGTGTATAGGTGGCAGGTGTGGGCCCTGAATAAACTTTACTGAACAAAGTAAGGGGAGAGACAGGTGGGTACCTGGATGGGGTGGGTGAGCTTGTGCAAAGAAGACAAAAGCAGACTGTTCTGTTTTTCTTGTGTCTGTGGCTCCTTCTGCGTGTGAGAAGAACTTGAGGCCAGGAGATAAATTTCCTTAGATTTCCCTTCTCAGGAAACATTTCCTTTCACGTAAAGCCACGGTTCAACCTGTTGTTTCCAAAGTGTTTGCATCTGCTTTCCTGACCTACTGTCACCCGATTGTGACAGGTGTTTCTGCACACGTGGCTTGTCGGTTGTCTCCCCACGAGCCCTAAGGGAGGCCTTGTTATCCTCCGCCTCCCCCCTAGGACACCCACCTGCACCGTCTTTCGGCTCAAATCCTCCTCACCCCACCCAGGCCGCACTTGTTTCCACTGTATAAATTCCAAAATGACTTGATTGCTTTCCCCCAAAGTTCCCGACCTTTCCACATTCCAGTTCTTTCTAATTGAGGAGTCGCTTCTTCAGTTGCTGAAGGTGAAACCCTAGCAGTTCTGCCCTAGCTCCCTCTCCTGCCTCGCCCTCCCCACATACCACATGAAGATCCAAGGTCAGGTGGGAGGGGCTGCCTGCTACTCACGTTCCAGAACCAGCCCCTGCTCCCCCAGACAGAAGTGTCCAGCCCCATGAAGCCCCTTCCAGCTCAGAAAGAAATCATGTCTCCTTTGCACCCTTTCTGACTGATGGGCAGTTGGTTAGTGCCAGGCAGATGGTGTTTCATGGAAGCCAGACAGGCTGCGAGGTCAATGCTGTCATTCCCGCCACACATCTGAGGTCACTGTGCCACCAAGAGGGGAGGGGACCACCAGCAACGCCCACCTGGGAGGAGGGTGTTGGAGCTCAGCAAAGGTCTGCCTGCACCTTAAGGCCACCTTGTTACACCATCTCCTGGTACAAGGGTGAGGTCACAGCAGTGGCCTTTTCAGGCTCCCAGCTGGACTATTTCCAGGGACGGTCAGGAAAAGCAACTGGTTCAGAGACTGTTGCTGTTTCACGTGTTTCGGGGAGAATTTAATGATTCAAACAACCTACTGAACCCCACCTTCCCAGCAGTAAGTACCCTATTCAGCGGCGTCTCTTTGTGCCTCACTATGTTGGCAGTTAGCCAGTTAGGGATTAAAACATATGTATTTCTAATGGGAAATGTGATAGGTAGCTTTCACTTCCAGGCACACTCGGACAGGGAACAAGGAGCAGAAAACTTTGGCTTAAAGAGAGAACAGAAGTGAAACCACTGGAGGAAGAGGAAATTCTGCAGGGCAGCACGCTGGTGCCTTGGGCTACCCTCAGCCCAGTTCGTGGTGGAATCAGAGAAGGGCATGGCCCACAGTTTCTGCAGGCTCAAACCTAGCTGAAGGCGCAGCGCACAGTGGATTGAACGTGTGCTCGTGTCCCCTTCGTCTGGGGGCCCCAGCATACTTGGTCCTGGGTGCCCTGCCAGCCCGGCAGCCTTCTTTCAGCCAGTGGAGCGGACGCTACTGAGAGCATCATGAACGCCGGCCGCTGGGGGCCAGAGGGAATCATCTCATGTCGCCAGGACGATGGGGCTTGGGCCGAGCTGTGTCACCCCTGTGTCCAACTGGGAATGAATTCCCAAATTTTTCCTGCCCTAAGAAGTCCAGTGGATTTTAAAATGGAAAGTGCACTAAGTTTGTGGGTTTGATAAAGCGTCCATAGGCTTTTATTCAAGTGGTGAAGTAGTTCCTTAAGAATCGCCCAGACGATGTGTACTGAGTCACCTCTGGAAGCAGGCCCTTCTTGCAGTAGTTCCACAGTCATGAGTCCTTGCCCTGAGGTCAGGGTTCTCTGAGCCCCCTGTGAACATGGGCAGCTTGTTCCTCTAGGTGCTGTGTCCAGTGTTCACAGCTGTCCCCAGATCCTCCAGGCGTCCTTGGACAAAGGAACAAAATACCACTTGCCCTTGTGTTTCTGACTCAGACAGGTAAGGTTGTTGGGGGAGGGGAGGAAGGAAAGTTTCTAAAGATGTTTAGATTTCAGTACGAAGTGTGATGCTCTTTTGCTCTGTCTCCTGTCTACTGGGAGCAAAGAGGCTGGCAGACGGCGCTTTTTCTGGGCACATTTTGATAAGCTGATTTGACTTCCGTTTTAGGTGCTGGGGAGGGGAGAAGATTAGAAAAATGCCGGTTGCCCCGAGGAAGCCTGCTCCCTTTCTCCCTTCACAACAAAGCTAGACCCTGTCATTCTCCTTTAACCCCCAGAGATCCGGCCTCTCCTCCCACCAGTCCCGGGAAACTGCCCTCCCCCAGGCCGCCGGTGACTGCCGTCTGAAATATATCCTAAAGATGCTTTTCAGCTTCTGCCCTGCTTGGTTGTAGTTCTTTACATGGACTTAAATAATTAATCTTGATCTATCTTAGTCAAAGCATGCTCTATCTACAACACTATAAGCTGTCATTAATACACTCTCTAGAAGAAGCCAGGAACTGTAGCCACTGATTCTGGCACTCCTGAATAAGCTTGATGTCAACATGTATAGATTGCTTAAGTATTTATGGAGACCCTGGTGGGTGCCTATCCCCGTGCTGGCTCCTGATGTTGCAAGGTGGGCTGGTCTGTGCCAGCAAGGTGGCTTTCTATATACTGTAGGAGAGGAAAGCATGCAGCTCAGGAGCTTTTAGGATAATTACTGTGGTTAAGATTGCAGTTGCTCCTACGGGAACCACATTATTCATCTGGGCTGGCCTAGAGTCCCTGGAGAATTTAGTCCTTCACGAAGTTGAGACAATCAAAAAGTACTTCCCTAACATACGCGTACAGTCAGCAGCCATTCCAAAGTGAGGCTAAAATCATCAGCAGGGCAGCAATTTTCTAAAGTAGGGGTTAGGGAACCCAAGCTTCTCTCTATATGTATGTATGTGTATGTGTATGTGTATATATATTTATAGGAAATTTGGCCTCAAGTGCTACAATAATCAGAAAATACAGTTATCCTCTCCAACCCGCGAGGTCTCTGATTTGGCAAGGAGAGAAGCTGAACACGTAGCCAGTGAGGGCTGAAGATGCAATGGCAGGATGAGAGAGGGATTTTCCTGATGCTTGGAACTGCAGTCAGGTTAGTGAGCAGCTCAACTTTGAGAGTCCAGGGGGCTGCCTACAGGAGTGGCCACTACCGGCAAGGCTCGGTGGGAGGTACAAGAACCAGTCCGCCTCCCGGAGACCCACCTCCTCCATGAGAAGGTTGCTGGCTACAGGGGAGTGTGGCACACAGGGCTATCACTTCCATTCTCCATGTGGAAGGGGAGGGTTGGGTCCCCACACAGGAGCAACGGAGACCCTCGAGAGCTACCCATGGGCCTGCAGGTTCCAGGCAAAGGGGAGAGATTGGAGATCCTGGGGCTGAGCTCAGAAGCAGCGGGTGGCAAGGGGGGAGGAAAGATCTAGGAGTGGAGGGGGTGAAGGTCCTCTGGAAGCATCCTGGGAATCTCAGAGGTCAGGGGGATCTTTCAGATCCTATAAACCCACTTTTTTATTTTTTTGGTAGAGACAGAGTCTCACTTTATCGCCCTCGGTAGAGTGCCGTGGCATCACAGCTCACAGCAACCTCCAACTCCTGGGCTTAGGCGAGTCTCTTGCCTCAGCCTCCCGTGTAGTTGGGACTACAGGTGCCCGCCACAACGCCTGGCTGGTTTTTTTGTTGCAGTTTGGCTGCAGTTTGAACCCCCCACTCTCAGTATATGGGGCCAGCGCCCTATCCACTGAGCCACAGGCACCACCCCTATAAACCCACTTTTCAAAGTCCTCAAGGCTTTAAGACCCTGTTCCCTGTCAGCTAGCCCAGTTGACAAAAGTCCATACTATGCAACTCCTGAGGTGTTTCTGCACAGACTCCGTGACCTGTATAACATGGTGGCCCTGTCCATTGTGCCAGTTAGGATGTGTTCAGCTGGAAGTGACAGTAAACGCACCAGTGGTTTAATCCAAGGTGACATTTAATCCCAGCACTCTGGGGAGGCTGAGGTCGGTGCATCCCTTGAGCTCAGAAGTTCGAGACCAACCTGAGCAAGAATGAAGCCTTGTCTCTACTAGAAATAGAAAAATTAGCAAGGCACTGTGGCACACACCTGTAGTTCCAGCTACTTGGGAGGCTGAGGCAAGAGGATCATTTCAACCCAGGAGTTTGTGGTTGCAGTGTGCTAGGCTGAGGTCGAGGCGCCGTAGTCTGGGGGACAGAGTGAGACTGTGTCTCAAAAACAAAACAAAGTGTAGAGGTCAGTAGTGCCCTGGACTGGTGCAGCTCAGCTGTGCCATTGAGGATCCATCCTCAGCATGTTGGATTTTTGTCCATTGCTCATCCCCCTCGTGATTGCAGCTGGGCGGCTGCAGTTCCAATGTCATATTTTGACATAATGGCCCAAGTTAGGAGAGAGCAGACAAAAAAAAGCCGTGTCTTTTGCCTGTAAATGGCCAGGCTCCAGAATATCTCCCAGACCGAAACAAAGAACAGGATTACAGGGTCTGAAAGGTTTGATCTGAGGTCAAGGGAGCAGGGGGGCCCTCTCCTCAGTGAGTAGAAGGCGCTGACCAGAGTCTCAGATCTGTCCCCAGTGGTTCTAGAGCACAGGCTCCTATCATGGCCCCTTTCATTCATGCACTCACTAATTATGGGGTAACCGCTACCTGCCAGGCTTTGTGCCAAGTCCTGGAAACTTTAGCAACACAATCAGGTTTCTCTGTCCTGGTCCTGACGCCTTCTCCAGCACCTCCTGACTGGCTCTGCTTCCAGAATAGGCCCATTATCCTGTTACTGGCCTCCTTCCTTCCCTCCTGATCAGAACATTATCAACTGGCCCATTAAGACATTTGATTTTCAGCCTAATAACTGGAATCTTGACAGATCCCACTAATTCTTATGCTTTCCTGGGGTTGTTTCCTCTCCCACCTCACCCATTCAAACCTCATCCTATTCTCATCCAATATTTTCTCTTCCTTTCCTAGGACACAGGCCATGAATGATATTCTTGGTTACCAAAACTTCACTCATAATCGCCAAAGTTACTCTCCACTCCATTTTTTAAACCTATGTTACTTTCTGTCTAAAACCCTAACAATAGTACCATCACTACTATGTATTAAGTATCTGGCCCTGGGCTGAGCGTTTATCATGAACTGTATCAATTTCATCTTCACACCAAGTCAGCGATGGTGTCCTTTTGGTAGTTAGGAAAGGTTAAGTACTTTTCCAGCCCAGACCTGCTTGGAGCTCACAAAGCTCTACTCCTAAGCACTGGGTAGTCTCTCCCCAGGCTCATACAGCCCCTGTCACTCGGGTCCCCCTATGCACGACACATCCTCTCCCCAAGGAACTCACCGCACTGATGACATCTGTCTCTTGTTCATTGTCTCTTTTGGATTGGGAGGTCTTAGAGGGCTGAGATTCTGTCTGATTCCTGATGTCTGTTCCCTCCCCTGCCATCCCCACTGAGTGGGAGCCATCAGTGGAGCTTTACTAAAGGCTGAGGGGATGTGAGGAGTGACAGCAACAGGGAGCCAGGCTGAGGTGCTTACTCTGCCGAGATGGAAACTGGCAGGTTTAGAAGTTTGCCTCCCTGCCTCCCTTACTCAGTAAATAGTTACTGGGTCTTTTATGCGTCAAGCACTATTCCAGCTGCTGCAGACAGCAATGGACAAAGTACCCAAAACGCTCCACCCTCACCTACCCTGGGTCTGCTCTCTCTCTCCGGGCACTAGCAAGGGTCTGTGTCACTGCCGCTTCCCGGGACACCTACCTGTGTTCATGGGCAAACTTTCTTTTAACTCCTGAGAGTTATATCATCTATATACACCGTTCCGGTTAAACAAGAACCACAAACAAAAGCAGGTATGAAACAAAGAACATCTGAAGGCTGGGTGGCGCCTGTGGCTCAAAGGAGTAGGGTGCTGGCCCCATGTGCCGGAGGTGGCGGGTTCAAACCCAGCCCCTGCCAAAAAAAAAAAAAAAAAAAATCTGAAGGCTTAAAAGTCACCTCCCACAAAGCCTCTGCCCCAGTACCATCGACCCCAGGGTTTCTCCTCTAGCCTGAGAAACAGTGCTCCAGTTCCCATTTTCCTGTGACTAGAAGTTCTGGGCATCCTTCCTGAGAGGTGAGCAGAGAACCCAGACTACCTCACCTGCCACGTCAGGGCGCCTGGGGCTGCCCCTGGCACATGCTGCTGGCGGGGTAGGGAATTTGCTCCAGACCCCTCTGCCCTTCCAGGACAGGACGAGGTGGCCCTTTTGGACCTGTCCAGACCTGGGGTGGCGACAGTGAGGAAAGTGAGTCCATCAATCCATCCATGTCGGTGGATCCCTCTGTCTATAGGCTCATTTATATTATATGCAAGCAGAGATCACAAGGAATGGAAGCTCATGCAGGTGTATGAGAAGGCCTGGCAATTAAGTTCATGAACCCATCCTAGAAAAAGTGCCACACACCTTATTGAATATCACTGCAGTCACATTGGAAGTGCTCCCCACAGGAAGCTGTGCACTGATACCAGTGCCTAGTTCACCCTCCAAAGCAATTTTGGAACTCTTTTACTGAAATAACCATCATAGCTGTTCTTCTACAGCACACAAAAACACACAACAATAATGAGTGCCACCCAGCAAGACACCACCACACTTCAACATGAACACAGGTGTGAAACACTGATATACCAAGGTTATGAAACCTTACCAAGTTGTTTGTATGGTGCTGCCAATGTAGACACACAGTTTGTGAACTTAATTGTGTATTTTTGTGTGCCATAAGATGACAGTTCTGATTGCTATTCCAGAAAGAGAGTCCCAAAATTGCTTTGGAGGGTGCAGTAGGCACTGGTGTCATTGCCTAGCTTCCCAAGGGTGACTTTGAAGGGGGCCATAGTGATATTCAGCAATAACGGATGTAGCACTTTTTCTAAGATGAGTCAATTGACTTAATTGTCAACCTTGTATGTCCCCTTAAGCCCAACAAGAAGGAAGGCTCTTTTGCTTCCCACAGCTCAGTGAACCCGTCAGGCTTAGTAGCAGTGGCTTTTTCAACCTGCTGGGGAAGGGACAGAGGAGGGAGCACTGGGGAGGGGTGGGAGTGAGGTGGACGGGCATGTTTTCTGTGACAGGCCTGGACCATTGCACACGGAAGTGCACACATTGCCCATGCCACTTGCTTCTTAGTGAAACCAGGGGCAGGACCTGCAGAGGCAACCACCCACCTCCATCCATTTCTAGCCACTCCCAGGATGATTCCATACTCCCTTCCTATTTCTATGAACTGCAGGTAGCAGGCCAAGCCACACCAAGGACAACATGCAACTCAGCCCTTGGCTCTGGCCCAGGTGTCTGCCTTAGCTCCCAGTCTTCCAAGGGATCTTCCTTTCTGAGCAAATACTGATTGCCTCCAGAGTTACAGAAAACCACTTGGCTGGGGTGAGCGTATGGGGTGAACTGACATGGTTACCGACATGTGCCTAGAGTCCCAGGCCCCTCACCCTTCCTCTGGCCTAACTAAAGTCACCTTGGGCCAGATTCTGCTCTCTGCTCCCCATTGCATAAGGAGGCCAGCCAGATGAGAACCCTGTCCGGGTGCTGGTCATTCCTGGTCACTCTGGGGAAGGAGCCACATGGACTATGGGGTCTGAGTTTTCCTAGGCACTTTGGGAAGACTCAGAAACCCAATGTGAGAGTGTGGCTGAGGGAGTTGGATGTGTGGCAGCCTGACAGCCAGGTGCAAGCTCTGGAGTCTGCAAGTAATTTAAGTCTCCAAGACTCTAAGAATGCTTCTGCTTCTTCCTCTAAGGAATCCGCTGGGCGGTGGCCTCTGCCTGCCCTGGGACAGGGCACTGCTTGTCTCTAGATTAAGCCCCAGGCGGGGGTGGGCGCGCCCCAGCACTGTCAGCATGAGGTCACCCTGCCAATAAGAATTTCCTGTCCCTTAAACACTGACTGGAGATGGGCCAGCTTTCTGCCCTGTCCCAGGGCTCCCAAATCACCAAATACCTCGGGTACATTGCTAAGCAGAGCCAGACCCTGCCCTCCAGGTCTCACTGCTGCCATAGTGGCACAGTGGGACAGGTTTGATAATCGATGGCAGAAAGGGCAGCCATGTCAGCGGGCATGTTCCCCAGATGAGCTGCTTTCCCAAACAGTGGCCCCACCGTGTCCCTTCTCATTCCTTCTCCAGCGCACGGCAGGGTTGGTGCAGCTGGACCTCTAGGGGGACTCAGACATGAGGGCAAGAAGGGGCCCAGGGCGCCCTGAGCAGCACACAGCTTCCTTGGGGGAGGAGGCGTCACACAGCCAAACCCGGACAGCACTGGAGGATGCAATCAGCAGGTGAATCTCAGGCTGAGAATGTGGGTATTCACCACAAAATCTGTCTCTCCCTAGTCAGAGGAGGAACGCGACACCAACCCCTCCCTGCTGGGGTACGAGCCAGGTGGAGGCTCCTGGGTTTGCGGGGTGCTTATTCCTACTTCCAGCGTCCTCCGCACAAAACCACACAATAGGAGCACAGGAAACATTTGTCCATTGTCAGAGCTGGGAGGGATTAGTCCTATGACTTTTTCTCGGGTTGTGCCCTATCTTCTCTGGCTATAGGAGGGAGGGATCTTCGGTCAGTATGGTGGGTTTGAGTAGGGGGGGCAGGGGGACGATTGAGCTGTTCTCAGACATAGCAGGCTCTGCGGGACTGGACTTCAGAACTCTTGCAAGTTCTCAAGAAAAGGGTTGAAGGCAGGAGTGAGGGGGGTACACAGGGAGAAAGGGAGACACTCTGGGGTTAATGGGTCCAGGTGTCAAAGTGCGACTGGAATAGGAGAAAGTGACCCTCCCTTACTTCTGCCAAGGGCAGGTGCTCTGGGCCTTAAGTAGAGCTACCTATTTGGAGCTCTAGGAGACAGTGTCCTGGGGCCTGAATCCTGTCTGGGCAGGTCCCTTTGGTCACAGTGTCACAGTCACGGGGGGGAGACACCCTCAAGTGGCTTCACAGCTGCAGACGTGAAGGAGGGGTATGGAACTCACAGAGGTGAGGCCTTGTGAACAAGTTTCCCTCCCAGAAATAACTTGTTGAGGCTTTAGGGAGTCTGGACCAGTGGCTGAGATGAGTCAGAGACTTCAAAGCAGGAATGGTTATTGGTAATGTGTCCTCATTCCTACCCATACGCTCGAGAGAAGTGAGAGAACTGGCGTATGTAAGAATATGGAATTTTATTCCTCAAATGTTTGCTTTATCTCCAAACAGATAGTAATTTTTAAAGTAGGATTTAGTTAACCCACATCACAAAGTCTCAAAGCTCTGGCATGGCTGTGGAGAGAAGGAACGCTTTTATACTGCTGGTGGGACTGCAAACTAATATCATCTTTTGGGAAGGAAATAAGGAGAATCTTCAAAGAACACTAACTAGGGCAGCGCCTGTGGCTCAAAGGAGTAGGGCACCGGCCCCATATGCCAGAGGTGGCGGTTCAAGCCCAGCCCTGGCCAGAAGCTGCAAAAAAAAAAAAAAAAGAAAAAAAAGAAAAGAACACTAACTAGACCTCCCATTTGATCCTGCAATCTCATTACTAGGTATTTTCCCAGAAGAAAAAAACCCTTCTATCATGAGGACATTTGCACTAGACTGTTTATCACAGCTCAATTTACAGTCACCCAAATGTGGAAACAGCCTTAATGCCCACCAACCCGGGAATGGATTAACAAGCTGTGGTTTGTGTATACCATGGAAAATTATTCAGCCATTAAAAAAGATGGAAACTTTACATCTTTTGTATTAACCTGGATGGAGGTAGAACACATTCTTTTAGTAAGCATCACAAGAATGGAGAAGCAAGAATCCAATGTACTCAATTTTAATATAAAGACAGTAAATGAGCTAATACAAGGGGGTGGGGTAGGGGAATCAGGGAAAGGGGAGCAGGGAGGAAGATGGGGGGTCACAGTGTATGGTACACCTCTTGGGGGCAGGACACAATTACAAGAGGGACTTTACCTAACAACTGCAATCAGTGTAGCCTAATTCTTTGTACCCTCAATGAAGCCCAAACAATTAAAAACAAATAGGAGGGTGGCAACTGTGGCTCAAGGAGTAGGGTGCCAGCCCCATATACTAGAGATGGTGGGTTCAAACCTGGCCCTGGCCAAAAATTGCAAAAAAAAAAAAAAAAAAAAAAAAGTAGGATTTAATATGTGTCTTCTGATTGTAAATCAGTTTTTGTTTATGAAAAAATTAGAACAATATAGAGAAAATGCAAAAAAGACAATAAAAATTACTTGCTCCCTAGATGTAAACACCCTTACATTCTATATTATATATGTATTATAATTTACTTCATCCATTTAAAAGTATATCATGAATCTTTTCACATGTCAATAAATTTTCCTTTACATTATTTTTTAATGGTAGTTTAGTAATTTTTTTCTGTATGTCTGCCAAAACTTATTTAACCAATCCTTCTATTGTACATTAAGGTTGCTTACAACTGTTAGCCGTAAAAGAAGGCTGTGAGAAGCCCTAAAAACAAATGCACGGCTCCATGCATAATGAATTTCTGAGGATAAGTTCCTAGAAGATAATTGATGGTTAAATGATGTGCACATTTTTTAAGGCTTTTGATGTCCATTGGCAAGTTGCCCTCTGGCAAGGTTGTTTCAGTCTATACTTCCACCCACAAAGTATGAGAATGTCTATTTCCCTATAGCCTTTGCCCAAATCGGGTATTATCAATCTTTTTAATGTTTAATTGTTTAAATTCCCATTTCTTTGATTATTAATCAGGGTTAAAAAACTTTTCATCATTGTTTTTATTCTTATGTAAACTGACTGCCTATATCATTTGTTTATTATATTGAATACTTTTTATATACCAGACAGAAGGTAACTATTCCTAGATGTGTTCAGTTTTTTCATATTGATTTTCAGGAACTCTTTATTTCTTTTCTTTTCTTTCTTTTTTTACTCAGTCTCCATTGATAGAGACTGTCAAAAATTGCCAATGCCGGCTATATTTTAAGTTGTCACAGAGGGGTATTGGGAAAAGTTTTCAATTAGCAATAATCGCGCCTCGGATAAACCTCATTGGCTACAATACGGCCACTGCGCAAAGCTCAGGAACTCTGTATATGATAATATTGTTATCTCCTTTCTTGTTACGTTATAAAGATTTTTATCTCTATTTGTCTTTAAACTTTTTTATATAGAAGTTTCAAATTTTTACATAGACAAAATTATGAACGTTGGTGTTACATCAAGAAAGCTCTCCCCCATATCAAGAATAGAAGAACATAATTTTATATACTACCACCACTTCCCCCCCAAATTTCTTTATTGTGGTACAGTGTACATAACATGAAATTTACCATCGTAACCATTTCTATGTGTACAGTCCGTGGTATTAAGTACATTTCATAATGTTCTACCACCACCGTTTCCCATTGTTAGGACTCCTCATCTTGTAGAATTGAAACTTCTGTGCCCATTAAACAACTCCCTGTTCCTAACTCCCTCAGCCCCTGGCAATCTCCATTCTACTTTCTTTCTCTATGAATTTGGCTAGTTGAAGTATCTCATATAAATATAATAGAATCATACAGTATCTACCTTTCTGTGTACGGCTTTTTCACTTAGTATAATAATGTCCTTTCTAATTTACATTTATACTTCACATTTTTCTTGCATTTATTTTGATGTCAGACACAGATAAAGATCTAATTTAATTTTTTGCAAAAGTTGGGCCAATTTTTTCAACATTATTGATTGAGGACTTTATCCTTTCCCCAAAGAGTCAAAATGCAGTTGTTTTGATTAATTTTTTTTTATTTTTTGTGTTTGTTGGCCATTTGCATTTCTTCCTTAATGGCTGTATAAGTCCCTTGTCTATTTTTACATCCGTGCTTTCACCTCTTATTGATTGAAAAGGACATTTTATATATTCAAGCTACAGATCTGTTTTTGCTCATGTTCATGTTCAAAAGTTTTCCCTCTTAGAATTAATTTTTGTAAGTTTTATTTTTGTTTTTATGTAGAGAGGCTTTAGGCTTTCTTTCTTTCTCTTTCTTTCCCTTCCTTCCTTCCTTCTTTCTTTCTTTCTTCTTTTTGTAGAGACAGAGTCTCACTTTATTACCCTCAGTAGAGTGCTGTGGAGTCACACAGCTCACAGTGACCCAGCAACTCCTGGGCTTAGGCGATTCTCTTGCCTCAGCCTCCCAAGTAGCTGGGACTACAGGCGCCCGCCACAATACCTGGCTATTTTTCTGTTTTGCAGTTCGGCCTAGGCCAGGTTTGAACCCGCCACCTTCGGTATATGGGGCCAGAGTCCTACTCGATGAGCCACAGGCGCCACTCGAGGCTTTAGGTTTTCTTTGGTCATACTGTTTTTTATTTATGGTTTCTTTCTGACTTTGTTGTTGTGCTTGGAAAGGCCTTCCCCATGCCAAAGTTATACACATTATCATCTAAAGTTTGTTTCATTTTCCTCCTTCTCTCCTTCTCTCTTCCACTCTAATTTATCCATAGCTTATTTTGGTACGTTATATTAGGCAGGAATCTAATTTTACCTTTTCTCAGGAGAGTTACCCAAGAGCCCCCTATTATTTATTGAATACTCTTTTACTTTCTTATTTGAAATGTCACCTTCGCCATATGCTAAATTTTTATATGTACCAGATCCTATTCCTTGCCAATATCCTGCCCCTGCCCTGTTTTTAATTCTGAGATTTCCTAAAAACCCCAGTCCTGGAGCAAGCCCACTCTCTCCTCTTCCTGCTACTCCTATTTGGGGGCTGAGAGCTACTGGGGAAATTAAATTCTACTGGTTGGTACTGGTCCAAATTCATTATCTTCAGCTTCAGCTGGGCCTTAAGAGCCAGAAATTGACCAAACATAACACCACATTCCAAATAAAAGTTCTCAAGGAAAAGGAGCGTAGGTCTATGGCAGTGGTAAGAGTGTTGGAGAGAGCCTTCCTGGGAAAGTAATGAGCTAAAAACCTGAGACTCAAGGATGAGGAGGAGCTGACCAGGAAGGCAGAGGGGCTGCATGCTTACTTAGGGGAAGTTGGGAGGGGGGGCGTTGCTAGGAAGGTGCTCAGAGTCACAAGACCTCTCTGGGCCCCCACCCAGGATCAGCTTGTAGCTCAGTGGTCACTGAGTAATGACCTTGCACCTGAATGATGTGAAACAGAGAGAGGCGAGTTCTCCATCAATAGTGTCAGGAGTCCCTGCAGTGCCTCTGCCCATATACGATGCCAAAGTGACAGCCTTTGACCATGGCTTTCCCTTGACTTTCTAAATTTTTTTTTTTTTTGAGACAGAGCCTCAAGCTGTCACCCTGGATAGAGTGCGGTGGCATCACAGCTCACAGCAACCTCCAATTCCTGGGCTCAAGCGAGTCTCTTGCCTCCCCCTCCCAAGTAACTGGGACTACAGGCGCCCGCCACAACGCCCGGCCATTTTTTGGTTGCAGCCGTCATTGTTGTTTGGCGGCCCGGGCTGGATTCGAACCCACCAGCTCTGAGCCACAGGCGCTGAGCCGACTTTCTAAATATTAACAGCCTTTGTTGGAAGAGTTGTTATGAGTCTATGTGGGGGACCGGAGGGATGTCAGTTTACCAGGCAAACCTGGATTCCACATGTGTTTTCAGGTTCAGGGCCTTGCATTAGAGCAGCACCCCAGCCGGCTGCCAGGCATTGGACCACATTTCTGAAGTGGAAGGAGCTAATCCATCAAAAGCCTGTCGCTCTCCCCCTCTCCCTCCTGGGACAGGTGCAGACTGCCACCCTGAGGATGTGTCTGTTCCCAGCCTCTCCCCGGCCGGGGCTGTCCCAAGGTCTGGCCAGGGGCAACACGGACGGGGCATACACTACGTACGTACAAGCAGTGCCAGCAAGCTCTTCTGACCATGACTCTAAAGACACGTTCTCCAACCAGCATGCCAGTGGTGCAGCTGCTGGGTTAAATCTCCATCCATCTGTTTCCTGTGTCTTATTTTTGTTAATTTGTTCTGTACTTGGGAGAGAAAAAAATAGTATTTTGTATTGATAACTCCAAACCCCCCAGGACATGTATTTAGGTTTTGGGCGCTAAATCAACTTTTCTAACACAGGCGGGGACATCTTAGGACACGAGGGTCAACGCTTGCCCCCTTTCTCCAGCCCTTTGCTTGGGAAGCTGGATGGAAAACTCGGGAGACCTCAGTTCCATGTTGCAACATTGTATCTGAAGCTCATTTCCAGGACACACCCAATTTCAAATGCAGAAACAACACACATTAGCAGCTGACAGAAGTTCTGTCATTTATCCCAGATTCTGTATCACCCGCACCTCTCAGCCCTCCTTCAGCACAGGTGGGTGGGAGCTGCTCATTTCAGAATTCATATCGATCACAAAGGCTTGGACTCATTTTGGCTGGGGACACAGCCTCTCCACGCTCTGTGCAGTGTGTCCTCAAAGACATGACACAGCCAGTCCTTCCAGGGAACTGAAGGTGGAAAGGGCCTTCCTTGCCACAGGCAGGTGCCCACCTGGTCCTGCCTCAGTGTTTGTCTTCAGCCCTGCAGGGTTTTCACAGCTCCTCTGGCGTGGCAGCTGCAGACGAAGACTCAGCGCTGGACAGAGCCTCAGGGTCGCCAGGGAGAGACCGCACCTGCCGGCCAGGAGGGGGAGAATAACAGAGTTTGAGACGTGCTGATTCACATCTTTGTCTTCAGTCCCCTTGCAAGTCTGCATTTGGGTGATTCATTATCTCCAGGAGAGAGCGAGGAGGGAGCTGAAGATGACTGACAGGTGTCGAGGCCACATCCTTAGGAACAATGATCCGCGTGGGCGTCGCTTCCTGGTGATCTTTCCACTGTGCTAGTCCGGCTGGAGAGGGCATGCGGGCAGGATGCGGGAAGGGCTGGCATTTTGGGACAGTAAAAGAGCACTCAGTGTCATGCTGAGCCACTGAATTCCAGGTGGCGTGGGCTGTGGAACAGGGAGGAAGAGGGAGCCGAGGCAGAGTCTGGCTGAAAATGTCTTTTCAGGAAGAATGGTCCTGGCCTCTGGCTGGAGCAGCCCACCACTGATTCTGTATAAATGCCACCAGTCTGAGGCTGCAAGAAGCAAGGGACGCCAGAGGCCGTCAGGCAGGGATGAGTGATTGAAGCCAGTTAGGGGACGGTTAAAGACTCCCCTGAAGCCCACCAGCCCTGCACTGTCCTGGGGCGTCTGAGTTTCTCCTCTACCTTGGGTCCTCCCAGACAGAACCAAGGGACCCACGGGCTGTGGGCTAACAGAGGACAAGGCAGCACCTTCCCTCAACTTGCTGCAGAGGTACCCCATCCCAAAGGAAGCATCTGGAGGCTCCAGTTCGCAAGTGTGGACTTGGGAAGAACAGAGTTTACTAACACTGCCTTCATACCGTCTCTGCTGAGGCCTTGTGGTAATCTTAGGATTCCCAGAGGATACCCTAGACTCTTTTTTGTTGCAAGAAAACCACCCCTACTCTCATGCTCTGGAGGAAATGCGACCCGGTGTTTCTGGAACTGTAGCAAGCACACTTAAGTTCAGATTCAGGTTTGGGATTCAGCTCCTCCTTGCAGCTAGAGAAGATAAAGAACCAAGGCAGAGGGGAAACATCTGTGTGGGCTGTCACGTCTTCTCTTATCTTTATTTGTTTTAAAAATAGTTATCTGGGATCACAGGCTTTGCATTTTTCGAATTTGCTGTAGGGCTCTGGCATGGGCCTAGTGTGCAAAATACGTGTGCTGGGAGCTTGAGAAAGTTTGAGAAGGGCTGATTCAGAAGAATAGAGAAGCGGGAAATCATCTTCAGGGACGTGGGGAAAGGTGGGCCATCGCCAGGATTCCGACGTGCTGGGAAAGTCTTGCTCCTGCAGAGCAAGAATAAATCCACAAGGAAACGGGCATCGCTGAGGCACTGTCAGACCCAGGAAATGGGCATTGCTGGAGCTCTGTCAGACACAGGAAATGGGCATTGCTAGGACACTGTCAGACACAGGAAACGGGCATCGCTGAGGCACTGTCAGACACAGGAAACGGGCATCACTGTGCACTGTCAGACACAGGAAATGGGCATTGCTGAGGCACTGTAAGACACAGGAAGTGGGCATCACTGAGGCACTGTCATCAAACACAGGAAAAATTCAGTGTATTGTTAAGTATCAGATATCACAGGCCTTAGCCAAGCCTCACCTTCCTTCCACCTGCATTTATACAGACCTCTTTTATCCTTACAATGTGTATCTATTCGGGGAAAGCACCCCTAATATCCATAGGGTCTGAGTATCCATCTTAGCTTCTTGAATTCAGAGTTAAATATGTAATTTGTTTGCTCAGGCATGATCTTTGATCGTGATGTTCACCTTCTCTGTAAAATATATGAAGGTATAAAATGTCCTCAGAAGTCAACTGGTCCTGTCTCTTTTCCAGGAAAGAAATCTTCTATGTGCACTGTTCAAGGTCAAGAAACAAAAAGTCCAACTTAAAATAGCTCAAACAATAAAGGGACTATTTGGCTTTTGTAAGTTGAAGACCAGAAGTGGGGGGATGGGCTCCAGGGCTGGCTTCATCCATCGGCTGAGTGAGGAAATGAAGGACACTGTTGTTTCTGTGCTCTTGACTCCATCCTCTCTGAAAGCTTCGTACCAAACTCACTGTGTCCCTCGTGGTGGCACAATGGCTGCAGTAGTTCCTGGCTTCAGGTATGTTCACCATGCCCTCCAAAAGATGAGAGAATATCCTCTCTTGGATAGAGTGCTCTCAGAAAGGGTAGCAAGAACTTTTATTTTTCCAAAGCTCCTCATCTTTGGCCCAGAGACCTGGATTGGATCATACGCCCCCTGAGGAGGGCTGGGAGCCAACTGGCTCGGGCAACCATCGTGGCAAAAGGTTTGGGATTGTCCTGGCTGGCTTAGGCCAAAAGGATCCACCCTTGGAGCATTTCAGTCTTGTGTCTGCTGCACCAGAGGATGTGGGTGATGGGGACGTTGCCACCTCACCTACCGTGTCCTCTCTGGCATGCTGGACAGGTGGTCACCCAGCTTTCAGTCCATGGAGGGAAAGCTGTGGTAGGTCACTTGCGACTCTCTTACCTGAGATTGAGCCGCTTCAAGCGCCTGCTCCCATCTCCACCCTCTGACACCTCCTGGAACAAGGCCAGTGCCTCCTTTAGGAGATGGCTCTTCTGATGGGGGTGGGAGGAAGTGAGTTGACTGTCTTTCTTTCCTCTGCACCTTCCTCAGGCATTCACTGCAAGGTGGCCACTGTCAGAGCAGTGTTTTGGATCAGCAGCTGTGACAAAAAGACGAAGAGTGATGACACCCTCAAAGAGGGCACAGGAGGAGCAGGTGGGGTGTCCCTGGTTCCAGCACAGGCTGTCCTGTTGGATGTGACATGTCTCCCATGTGCTCAGCTTTGAAACGGAGCTGGTGTAGGGCTATGGGATTGTGGTGGCCTAAACTGTCCCTGAAGGTTGAGTCTCCCCTGGACTCACATGTGCCTTAGGAACAGAAGACTTCTGAAACACAAGCACTGTTGATGACAAAATAAGCCGCTTCTCACCCCAGATATCAACATTCTGGCTTAAATGTGCACCTTATCCCGTATGCAACATTATTCCAACGTGTGAGATTCTGCTGCCTGAAAATAACAATATGGGCCAACTTTCATTTCAATCTTCACTCTTCATTTGTTTTTCATGCTTGCTGCATTAGAAGAAGCTGCTTCCTAAATTGATAACAACAGTAACAGCTAGACGGTGGACTCCTTGTGAGCAGAGACCATTTCTGTGCGAATTTGCATCTTAGCCCTCAGCAGCTGAGACGGAGTCGATGCTCACTGTCTGCCGAAGAGAAGAACGAAGGAGGAAAGAGGGAATTTCTGTCTGTTCATTGCTTAGACTGACTGTGAGCTTTTTGCCCTTTAACATGATTTTGGCTTTTGTTGTAAAGTAGCAGCTCTTCAAAGTGTTAAAGAAGTAGTTTTCATCAATAATTATTTCCCGCCTTCTAAAGACAGTTCCTTATTTTCTTTCTTTTTTTTTAATTTTTGGGGATTCATTGAGGGTTCAAAGAACCAGGTTACACTGATTGCATTTGTTAGGTAAAGTCCCTCTTAAAATTGTGTCCTGCCCCCAAAAGGTGTGTCACACACTGTGACCCCCACCCCCTCCCTCCTTCTCTCTCTCTCTGCTCTCCCCTCCCCCTCTTCCCTCCCCCAGTCCTCCCTCCTTGTTTCTCTCTGCTCTCCCCCCCCCACTGTGTAGTAAGTCATCAATTGTCCTTATATCAGGATTGAATACACAGGATTCCTGCTTTTCCATTCTTGCGATGCTATACTAAGATCTTTCCTTGATTTTTTTGACCTTGCTGCAATTGACAGAGTGGAGTGAAAGCCGGTGGGCTTCCTCGGCCCTATTTCTATTAAACATCCATGGAGATACACAAATAGACAAAGATCTCCCCTAGCTTCAGGATAAAATGAAGCACATGTCAGAACCTGGGAGGAGCTGGTACTTACACAATTGCAGTGGGGCTGCGCCCATCAGGGAAAAACAACTCTGACCAAGTGAGAACCAGCCTTGGCTGGTCCCCAGCCAGCGGCCCCTGACTTGTGGCCCTGCCAGCAGGACTGAACATTTGTCTCCAGAAGCTCCTGGCCTCTGGCTGCCCCTGCCAAGGAACTGGGAGCTTCTCTTTAGCAGAGGACGCCAGGGCTAAGATAAAGGAAGCGGCTAGACTCTACCCGCGAAGCTTCCTTGTGCTTCCTGCACAGACAAGACTCACAATCCAGAACAGTGTCCTGCTTTCCAACCTCATTTTTTCCTGAAACAATATCCATACTTGTTGGAGGTGTTTCTCCCCAGCTGAGCTGAGCTGGGGCGCTCAGTACCTGGAGACCTGGGAGGGGCCCTGTAGACAATAAACAGCTGCAAACTTGCCCTCAGCCTGGGGCATGGAAGGGGCTGCTCCAAGGATCCAGGGACAGCTGGCCACCCCCTGCCCTGAAAACAGCCTGCACACCAGCAGTGTTAGAAGACGCACGATGCTGAGGACAGGAAAACCCAAAAGGCTTTCTCTAAAATACACACGTCCCTGGGCGGCGCCTGTGGCTCGAAAGAGTAGGGCGACGGCCCCATATGCCAGAGGTGGCAGGTCAAACTCGGCCCCCACCAAAAACTGCCAAAAAAAAAAAAAAAGACAATAAAATACCCACGTCCCTCTACTGTCATAGAAATTAGTTCCAAGGGGGCAGACCCTTTTTCACTCACTCTTTTTGTCCCAACACCTAGTACTGGAGTTGACCCATATTTGTTACTTAGTAAATATGTCTTGAAGAAAGAATGTCACATAAAAACAGTTTGCAAAGTAACCTGATTTGTCTTTTTAATGAATCATCTATTAAAAAAGACAAGGCCATGAAAAGCGAAGAACGTTATGTCTGAAAGTCTTTGGACCTACAAAGTGGAGTCTCCTGAATCACGAAGTTAGAACGTGGGCTCTGATTCAGTGGGCCTGGGGTGGGGGCCTGAGACTCTGCATTTCCAGCAAGTTTCCACAGGAAACTTAGGAACTCACGCTCTGACTAGCGAGGGCTGAGAGCTTCCAGAAGGGGAGCCTTTTGGGGAGGCGTCATTTCTGCTCCCATCCCTCTGAGCCAAGATGGACAGCTGGCATCCCCTGAGATACAGAAAATATAGGCGACATGCCAGGGTGGAGGCCAAATATATGTTAAAAATGTCTATTTTCAGGGCGGTGCCTGTGGCTGAGTGAGTAGGGTGCCAGCCCCATATACCGAAGGTGGCGGGTTCAAACCCGGCTTTGGCCAAACGGCAAAAAACAAAAAACTAGCTGGGCATTGTGGCCGGTGCCCGTAGTCCCAGCTACTCGGGAGGCTGAGGGAAGAGAATCGCCTAAGCCCAAGAGCTGGAGGTAGCTGTCAGCTGTGATGCCATGGCACTCTACCGAGGGCAATAAAGTGAGACTCTGTCTCTACAAAAAAAAAAAAAAGTCTATTTTCTTTCAAATACATAGGAAATGATATTGTTGAACAGCTTTGCTGTTCAGAAAGAAAAGCTTTTCATCATGCTTTGATTAAAGGTCAGGCACTTTCTTAATCCAGATCCAGCCACTGAGCAGCTGGACAAATCCCAGTTTGGAAAATTATTGCCAAATGTTGTGGAATCTCCCTTGCCATGCTGGGTCCGCAGTTTTGGTTGGAGTCTGTACTTGGGACAGATGGATGTTTGAGAAATTACTTTGCTTCACGGAATGTTGCAGACCCTGGGACTTATGCGTGATTATTACCAAAGCCACGGCTAACAAGCACTTCTCCAAATTATGAGTCATTCCCGAGCCGACTGGATTCTTCACAGGGTCCCCGCCCTCATCCCTCCTTGTGTCACCTGACTTGCAGACGGAGGCCTGATCTCCTTTGATATACTGTACATGACATCCTAACAAACCCTTCTCTTTAATCAAAGGAATCAGACATACACCACCGTCAGAAGTCAGGGTGGGCGAACACAGAGCAGATGTGTTCCTGCAGGTCAGATGGAATGAGTGGATTTGGAACATACACTTGGCATAATCTTTAAATGAACCCAGGATCTAATTTTCAAATAAAACCCCACATTTCAGAGGACAGAGACACCGTAGCTAGCAGCTTTTAGCAGCAGCAAGAAAGCAAAAGTTCTGCGACAACGTTTCATAAATCCGTTTAGAAGTATAGCATGACGTGTGGAAATTCACAGGCCGAAGGCTCTCGTCTATTTAGTTATCTGAAGAAAAAAACACGCCCTTTTTCAAATATCAAAAGAGATACAGATGTCTGGATGTTAAAGCAGTGTGTGACTAAAAACACAAAGATGCTACTTGCCTGCACACATTAGGGTTTACATGGATGGAGTTGGAAAATATTCTTCTTTGCAAGGTATCCCAAGAATGGAAGAAAAAGTACCCAATGTACTCAGCCCTACTATGAAACTAACTTATAGCTTTCATACGAAGGCTATAACCCAATCTCAGTACAAGAATATGGGGAAGGGGGCAAGGGAGGGGAAGAGGGCGTGATGGATGGGTCCACACCTAGGGTGCATCTTAGAAGGGTGCAGGTGAAGTTTACTAAATGTAGAGTATAAAGGGTTGGAACACAATAACTAAGAAAATGCCATGAAGGCTAAGTTAACCAGTTTGGTGAAAATATTTCAGACTGGCTCAGCATCTGTGGCTCAGCGAGCTAAGGTGCCAGCCACGTACACCTGAGCTGGCGGGTTTGAAGCCCGGGCCCCCCAAACAACGATAACAGCTGCAACCAAGAAATGGCCAGGCGTTGTGGCGGGCACCTGTAGTCCCAGCTACTTGGGAGGCAGAGGCAAGAGACTTGCTGGAGCCCAGGAATTGGAAGTTGCTGTGAGCTGTGATGCTACGGCACTCTGTCCAGGGTGACAGCTTGAGGTTCTGTCTCAGAAAAAAAAAAAAATATTTCAGACTGTATATGGAACCAGCACATTGTACCCCTTGATTGCATTATTGTACACAGCTATGATTTAGTTAAAAAAAAATCATATTGCCAGACGCACATTCGCAGGGGGATAGGAATGAGTCAGTTTTCTTTTTCTAACAGTTCAGCAGGGCTATTTTCTTTCCAAAGGGGAATAGGTGCTCACAAAGGGTCTGTCATTATGGACGTGCTCAAGAAGTGCCGGGACAAGGTGCAGATGTTGAGCCAGACACTGGACTAATTATCTAGGAGGGATTCTTTTAAGCCTGAGACGTCTGAGGTTCTGTGTCTGACACGTCCGCCCGTTTCCTGCACTCCAGCTCCGGGCTGTGACAAATGCTGATGAAGGCCATGCTGGGTGTGGCTTTCTGGGTCCGCCGCCCTCCCGTGTGACCCTCCTGCTCTGGACCTCTGGTGCTGCACTTGTCCTACCCTGTATTGGCTTGTCACCCGGCCACCGTTCCTGGCAAACAACACCTGCCTCCTCCCGGCCCTTTCCTTATACCATCCAGTGTCAGCTCCGGGCAGGAAGAGGCGATAGAACTGCTTTTCTAGAATGTCTCTCCCTTATCCATAAATTGGCCCCTGATTTTCATCATTTTCTCCTCTAGGAGACAGGGTGAGGCAATACAAACGACATATGCTTTGTTTCTACAGGTTTGAGTCTAGCTCTTCCACTTTCTGTCCGGTGACCTTGAGAGGAGTTGGGCACCTCTGGGACCCTCTTTATTAGCCCTGTGATTTATGTGTCTACTCCATGTCTATTGAGCTTTCACTGCGTGTCAAGCCCTGAGCTAGGTTTGGACGATGTGACGGTGAATAAGATGTCATCTCTACCCCCCCACCCCGTCCCCCGCTGAACTTATAATCTAGTGGGAGAGATGGAAAGAAACAGGTGCAAGGAATGCAAGGTGTAGGAGATAACAGGTTAGTAGGGACTCCAGACACACGCACGTGCCAGGCTGCGTCTGGGAGGAGGTGGCCTCGGGGCGAATGAGGGACTAGGAGGCATTGGCTGGGGGAGGGAAGGGCCGCAGCAGACAGAGAGAGCATGGGGGGTGGGGAGCAGGGACCTGCACTTCATTGTGGCCACAGCCTGGACTTGGGGTAGGAGAAAAAGGGGAGGAAGGCAGGAGGTAGGAGATGAGGCTTTGGAGGCCATCAGGAGCCAGAGCAGGAAGGCCTTTGTGAGCCTCCATGTGGGAACTGGGACGGAGGGGACTTGAGGGGGAGAGCAAGGGCTCTTGATCCCCCCTTCTTCCCCAGCAGACCCTGTTGTTCTGCTACCACAGACACCCCATGTCTCCCACCTTCCCCACATCCTCGGCCTCCTTACTCTCAGCGATCCCGACCCAAACAAGCCAAGTCTGGCTTTCTTTGGCGTAAGTGAGAGAAGGTGAGAGAGGAAAAGTGGATCTACCTGAGCGCTAGGAAGAGAGGGTCTTCCCAGACCTGGTGGAGACGAGGGGAAGCAGGCACAGACTCTGCTCTCATGGAAGTCACTGTCCTGTGGGGACAGACGATCACACGCCAAGGCAAAGGCAGCAGAGAAGGTGTAGCCAGGGGACAGGTAGCTGGTCCCACCAGGGCCTTTCATGGCAGGAGAGAGCCCAGTGAAGATGGCGGGAGAGCTTTCCTGGGAAGGCTGTGCCCCGGGAACGCTAAGGATACACAGTGGGTGTCTTAGCTTAAAGGGGAAGTGGAGCAAGATGAGGCTGGGAGGAAGGTGGGGAGACAGTCAGGCTTCGGGGGCCGTGGGAAGGGGTTTTATTTTCCTTCAGGGAGCCACAAGAAGTCCCAGAGTGTGTCTGAGTTAGCAGCGTAGTGATGGGCTTGTATTTTGAAAGGCAAGCTTTGTTCCTGTGCAGAGATGGCGTAACTCGACTTGCATGAAGGGCACAGTAAATGACATGAGTTGAACAATTCTCCAGAGACAGAGCGCACAGCTCTGACTTGGCCAGTAAGACTGGACTGCACAGCCCGTGCCATGCAGCTTTGGTAGAAATGGAAAGAGCAGGAGCTGGCTCAGAGCAGAGCCTTCGCTGAATTCACTCGGCCTAACGGGCAAATTAGCTGTGAAGTGTATATTCTTGCTTCCTCCCTCAGCAAAAAGAAGGGGAATCACTTCTACCACACGGAAGCATTTCTGGATTACAAAATTATTTCAAGAAAATGTAAAATGGTTTGCTAATGTGGCAAAATGCAACGTAGATTTCCATAAAGCCCATTGAAATGAAGAAGCAAGTGAATGATTTAAAAAAGAAAACCTATTCCGAATGGAAGCGAGAGGGCTGAGAAAGGTCAGGCATCTTTCTGTTACTCAATCCAAAGCCTCCTGCTGCTGTGGTTTCTGTGTGTAGCTGCAGCGTGAGGAATTGTCCAGTAAGCATTCCCTTGGGACCAAAATCGCAGATAAGCGAATACAGACTATCCATGCTCAATTATTTTGTTGGTAGACAAGATGACACCCGAAGGTTTGGAATGGGGTGGGGGACCCAACCATATCAGGCAAAAGGAACATACGTTTTCCAGAAGACCACGGTCAATAGTGGGAAATGCCTGCTGGGCAGGAAGCTTTTACATTACTGAGACCATTAGACACAGCGACGTGATGTGAGCAAACATCTCTCAGAGTCAAAATATGAATGGATAATGGAATCTACGAGAGGAAAGATCAATGAGGCGGTGCAATTTGCGATACGGGGAGATGGGCGGAGGCCTGGGGGGACCGTCGAACCCTGGGATTACACCTCTTCCAGGTTCTTACGAAAGCCTTGAATTTGGGAGTGAAGACACTGGCTATAAAGAGTAGCGTTTATAAAGTATCTTTAAAAAATTGTTTTGAGTCAGAAGATACACATTTAAAGTCTTGTATGATTTTTATCTCTTCAGGGGTAAAACCATTTAAAAAATTCAGAATATTTATAGGAGTGTACGCGTTTTGGTTACATAATTTGCTTTTGTACATTTTATGTCAAAGTAACAAGTGTGTCCTTCACCCAGAATGTGTGCCTTGTCCCACCTGCTTCATTCCCATTGAATTTTACCGCCACCCGTGCATGTTGAGTGCACAGTACACAGGTTCCAGTTCAGTACTGACTACAAGCCGTGTTTGTTTTTCCATTCTTGGGATACTTAGAAGAATGGTATCCAGTTCCATCTAGGTTGTTACAAAAGATACTAGATCACCAGTTTTTTTTTTTTGCAGTTTTTGACTGGAGCTGGGTTTGAACCCGCCACCTCCGGTATATGATGCCAGTGCCCTACTCCTTTGAGCCACAGGTGCCGCCCCTAGATCACCATTTTTTTGATGGCTGAGTAGTACCCCTTGGTGTGCATATACCACATTTTGTGAATCCTTTCATGTGATGGGCCCTTGGGTTGTTTCCACATCTCTGTGATTGCGAGTTGTGCTGCTATGAACATTTGAGTTTAGAAGTGTCTTTTGATAAAATGTCTTTTTTTTTTTTTTCATTTGGGTAAATACCTTGTAGTGGGATTGCTGGATCAAATGGTAAATCTGCTTTTAGTTCCTGGAGGCATCACCATATGACTTTCCATAGAGGCTGTCCCAGTCTGCAATCCCACCGATAGTGTGGAAGTGTTCTTTTCTCTCCACGTCAACACCAAGTGTTTTGGAACGTCTCCATAAGAGCCATTCTCACTGGAGTTAGGTGACACCCCATGGTGGTTTTGGTTTGCGTTTTCCTGATTAGAGATGCTGAACATTTGTGTTTGTTGGCCATGACACCATCTTCATTTGAAAAGTTTCTGTTCATGTCTTTTTAATGGAGTAGTTTGCTTTTTTTTTCTTTTGTATTTTTTGGCCAGGGCCACGTTTGAACCCACCACCTCTGGTATATGGGGCCGGTGCCCTACTCCTCGAGCCACAGGCACTGCCAATGTTGTTTGATTTTTTTCTTGCTGATTTGCTGAAGTTCTTTGTAGATTTTGTTATCAGCCCTTTTGGGATGCATAGCATACAAATATTTCCCCCCATTCTGTATGTTGTCTTTTGTAAGTTTTCAATTTAAGACAGTAGTTCTTATCCAGGGGCAACTTTGCCCCGAGGAGACATCTGGCACTGCCTGGAGCCATGTCTGGTCGTCATGACTGGTGGGGAGTGACATCCCATCTCTATACAGCGGAGGAAGCCAGATATGCTACAATGGGCAGGGCCCCTTCCTCTCCCTGCCCCAGATGTCAGTAGTGTCAGGTCGAGAAACCCTGGAATAAAAGGAAAAATGCATGAAAGCTGAAAAAAAGCAGCCAAAATTCACAACTTGAAATGAAATTTGTACTGGGCAGCAGGAAGGTGGGCCCTCCTAAAAAAGAAGGACAGACTGTAGTCCAGCTGTAAATCTTACCTTCAAGATGAAGTAAGAAAAAGTCCGAGACCTTGGTCACACTGTTTGTTGCTAGCTGGCTCTGTTAAAATCAATTAGTTTTTAGACAACGGAGAAAAGTGTGTTAATAAAACATGAAGAATGCTGTTGTTAGTCTATGTGGGCTGCTATAAATCTCCTGGATCCCGGTTCAAAGGCAGACTGGAAAGTGACAAGAGCCAAACTACTATTACATTGTCCTGATTCCAAGACAAGCCTCCTGCGGCGCCAAGCTGTTGGAAAGGTGCGCGCTCCTGGGGGTTCTGTAGCCCGGCCCGGACTTGTGACATATTCACCAACACATGTCAGGGAATCTGCCAGCGCCACCTCTGACACCTCTAGCTTTTCACCGTGTGTACTGTACCTGCGAAAAAGACTCACCTAGGTTCACAAGCCACAAAATAAATTAGGATTTCGAACAGCAGAGAATTCTGTCTCTATTCAAACACGTTTTAAAGTTTTTAGATGCCCATGAATAAGAAGATTCTCACAGAATCTTTTCAGGATGGTGACATTTACTTTTGGGAAAATACATACCCTGTTCATTCAGAGGCCTCAGGGGCATGCAGTAATGGATGTGCTCAGGCGATTTCCCTCAGGACTAAGGGACTCATTTGTACAATTGCTAGGAATGCTGCCAGCAAATGCCCCTCAGCTGTCAGCTTTCTTTGGGACAACTTGTTTGGAGAGAATCTCATCACACAAGGTCCTGCCTTTTTCCCAGGGAAGCTAGTGATTGGTCGATGCAGGGATGCGAAGGTACAGCCCCCCTGGCCTGTAGGACTCTCTGAAGGGACACCCCTGCTACCTAGATCCAGGTGGGGAGGACCCAGGTCTTTGTCAATACAGCAGTACAGTTCACTTCCTCTCTCTGCCCAACTCTTCAATCCTGGTTCCTTTCCTTCCCTCCCCAAGTGTTGACCTGTATCACGCACTCTCTAAGAAAGGTCCTGCATTTGCAACTCGGTCTCGTGTTCTGCTCTCCTGCAGACCCAACCGGAGACTCTCACGTGCTTGAGACGTGTGTTGGCTCTCAGCAGGTTCACTTGTCTCCATTCGCTTTTCTCAGATGCATAGAGCTCTGATTCATTAAAGATATTGCTTCTCTATTTTTCCATGAGTTTGGAGGCATACGAGTGGAATCAGTTATATTCTTGCTATTTTTAAGAAGAATCCAGGGTCAAAAGAACTAATTAAATTTTTTTTTTTTTATATAATTTCAAAATTTCAAGAGATTTGCAAAATAGTACAGACAATAGTACACAGAACTTTTTGGTGCCCTTTATTCAGATTCATCACTTGGCCTTGCTCTGCTTTTATCATTCTCTCTCTCACCCTTATTATTTGAACTATTTGAGCGTAAATAGCAGACGTTGGCCTCCTCATTCCTAAAGACTTCAGTGTGTATTTGGACATTCTTTTACATAGTCACAATATGATGATGACAATTAAGAAGTTTAACATTGATACGATATTATCTGCCAATCCATGGTTCACGTTCCGTCTTGTCAATTGTGCCAATTTTGTCTCTATAGACAAGGAATAGACATAGCTATTCTTTTCTGTTCTATAATCCGATCCAGAATCATTCTTTACATTTAGTACTTATGAATCTTTGGTCTCTATTTTTTTTTTTTTTCTTTTTGAGACAGAGTCTCACTTTGTTGCCCTCAGGAGAGTGCTATGGCATCATAGCTCACAGCAACTTCTAACTCTTGGGCTCAAGCAATTCTCTAGTCTCTTTAGTACCTGGGACTATAGGTGCCTACCACAACGCCTGGCTGGGGGTCTCACTTTTTAGAGACGGGGTTCTCACTTTTGCTCAGACTGGTCTTGAATCTGTGAGCTCAGAAAATCCACTTGCCTCGGCCTCCCAGAGTGCTGGGATTACAGGTGTGAGCCGGCAATTGGTCTCTTTAATCGATAATAATTCCCGAGTCTTTTTTCATCTTTCATGATTTTTACATTTTTGAAGGATAGAGGTCAGTTATTTTATAGTGTCCATCTATTTGTGTTCATTTGCTGTTGTTTCACAATTATATTTCTTTCTCTTTTTAAAATTTCAGAATATATGCATTACAGGGTACAAATGTTTTGGTTACATGAATTGCTTTTGTACAGTTTGAGTCAAAGTTATAAGTGTGCCCTCCCTGGGTTAGTGTGCATTGTACCTGTTATGTGTGAATTTAGCTCTCTATTTGTGCCCCCTCCTTCCTGCTTGCTTTCCATTAAGTTTTACTACCAAATATGCACAGGCGTGTTGTTCAATTAGTTCCAGATTAATAGTAAGTACATGTGGTGTTTGCCTTTCTATTCTTGTGAAAATTCACTTATAAGAATGGTCTTCAAAGTCCATCCAGGTTATT
The DNA here is from genome assembly GCA_963573935.1 of Arctocebus calabarensis. Lineage (NCBI taxonomy): Eukaryota > Metazoa > Chordata > Mammalia > Primates > Lorisidae > Arctocebus > Arctocebus calabarensis. Next base: position 45,348 of record CAUYON010097405.1, on the reverse strand, counting down.
ACAGAAGGCATTCATTCAAGACACCTTTTATGAATGAGTAGTAGTACTCCATGGTATGAACACATATACTTCATTTTATTAATCCACTAATGAACTGAAGGACACTGGGTTGGTTCCACATCTTTGTGATTATGAATTGTACTGCAATAAACATTAAAGTGCAAGTGTCTTTTTGATAAAGTGACAGAAACACAAAACATCATATCCAAATCCTATAAAAACCTCTGTGTACATAAACTGGAAAATGTTGAGGAAATGGACAAATTCTTGGAAATGCACAACCTCCCTAGGCTTAGTCAGGAAGAAATAGAACTCCTAAACAGACCAATATCAAGTAAGGAAATTGAATCTGAAATAAAAAACCTTCCAACAAAAAAGTCCTGGACAAGTTGGCTTCACAGCTGAATTTTATCAGATCTATAAAGAGGAAGTGGTACGTAAATTGCAGAAATTATTTCATAACATAAAGAAAGAAGGCACCCTTTCCAACTCATTCTACAAAGCCAGTACCACCTTGATACCTAAGCCAGGAAATGACGCAACAAATAAATAAAACTACAGACCAATATCCCTTATTAATAGAATGCAAAAAAATTCTCAATACAATTCTAGCAAACTGAATTTAACAGCACATCAAAAAAATAATCCACCATGACCAAGTGGGTTTCTTCCCAGAGACAATTCAGCACACACACGTTGATAAATGTGAATCGCCACATAAACAGAAGCAAAACAAAGATCAGATGATCATCTCAAGAGGTGCAGAGAAAACATTTGACAAAACTCAGGATCTTTTATGATAAGAACTCTTTCTTCTTTTTTTTTTTAAACAGAGTCTCACTCTGTTGCTTCAGGTGGAGTGCAAAGGTGTCATCATAGCTCACAACAACCTCAAACTCTTGGGCTCAAGCGATCCTCCTTCCTCAGTTTTCTGAATAGCTGGGACTATAGGCACACAACTATTCCCAGCCAGTTTTTTCTATTTTTAGTAGAGATGGGGTCTAGCTCCTGCTCAGGCTGGTCTTGAACTCCTGAGCTCAAGCATTCCACCCACCTAGGCCTCCCAGAGTGCTAGGATTATAAGTGTGCGCCACCATACCTGACCTATGATAAGAACTCTTAACAAAATAAGCATAGGTGGAAAATACCTGAAAAATTATACAAGCCATATATGACAAACCTATCAGCCAACATCATAATGAATGGGGAAAAATTTAAAGCCTTCCTATTTAGATCTGGGACTAGACAAAGTTGTCCCTGTCATCACTTCTATTTAACACAGTTCTGATAGTCCTGTCTGGATCATTCATATAAGATAAGGAAATCAAGAGCATCCAAATGGGGTCGGAGGAGTTTAAACCATTACTCTTCGCTGATGATGATCTTATATTTAGAAAACCCCAAAGATTTTGCCAAGAGACTCCTGGAATTGATAAATAAATTCAGCACAGTCTCAGGTTACAAAATTCATGTACACAAATCAGTAATATTCCTATACACCAACAACAGTCAAGTTGTGTGCACATGACTTAATAAAAAATGTTAATCTCATCCAAAAACAAAAACAAAAAAAGACTCAATACCGTTCATAATAGCAACAAAAAAATAAAGTATCTAAGAATATATTTAACCAAGAAGGTAAAAGACCACTAGAGGGAGAGCTGAGTCACTAAGGAAAGAAATTACAGAGGATGTAAAAAAATGGAACAACATATCATGCTCAGAGATCAGCATAATCAACATTGTCAATGTCCATATGATCCAAAGTCTTCTGTGATTCCCCATTAAAATACCAAATTTTCTTATATCTAGATAAAATAATTCTCTGCTTCATATGGAACCAGGAAAGAGCCTGAATAGCCAAGCAATATTAAGCACAGAGGACAAGTTGGGAGGTTATCAATTTACCCGACTTCAAGCTATACTACACGGCTATAGTCACCAAAACATCATGGTACTGTCACAAGAACAGACAGAGACCAGTGGATCAGAACAGAAAACCCAGATATAAAACCATCTTCATATTGCCTTCTGATTTTTGACAAAGCAGACAATAACATACCCCAGGGAAAAGAATCCCTATTCGATAAATGGGGCTGGAAAAATTGGATAGCCACAGAAGATGGAAACAGGATCTACACCACTCATCACTCACAAAAATTAGTTCACCATGGAGAACAGACTTAAACCTATGGCATGAAACAACAGAGTAGTGATGTGTGTTATTATCTGTGCCATTTACAGGGACAGGAGGTCAGTTTGTCCCAATATTAATGAAGTTAACTTCGATCCCTTTGTTAAGGTGTCTACCAAGGTTCTTCTCTATAAAGTTATTATTTTTCCTTTTGTAGGTAATAAACAATATATGGGAGATACTTTGAGATTATGTGACTGTCCTGTTGCTCCCCCAGCTTTCACCACTAACGCTGGCGTCCACTGATTACTGCAAAACTGTCATTCCTTCCACACCTATCGTTTCTTTTATGTCTAAGGAAGAACTGTCTGTATATATTTATTATATCACAGTGGGCTTGAGGATTCCTATTTTATTCAGTTGGTTATATTTCATCTAATTGATATTCAAATTTTTTCCTCTTGATTATTTAGTTTGATTCCCAAGTTCTTCAAGATTTGGCCAGGTAGAGCCTCTTCAGGCATGTGTCTTTTAGACATGTTGCCATCATTTTTAGAACACATCCATATTTTCTGATGCAATGAGATATTTCAGGTCAATACACTATGTTCCCTGTCCTGTCCCCGGAGGCAGCTCTTTCTCCAAGCGGCCACTGTCATCACTTCTATTTAACACAGTTCTAATAGTTCTGAAAGGCCATTATCCTTTCAAGGAAGAATGACATTTAGAAATAAAAATCTAGGCACTAAGTGTGTTCGTTGCTACGAGGCCTTCTCAATTGTCAGGGCTAGAAGATCTGTATGTCTATCTACTTATGGAAATTAGATATACGTTTAGATCAATCTATTAGGTCACTGAATACGAAATGCCTGATTTTGAATCAAAATTTATTATATCTCAAACAAGAAGCAGTACAATTAGTCAAAATGTGTATCTAAACCATTGACACGGTTCCGCCTTCTTACTGGTAGCTTGTGTGTGCCAGCGGCAAAGAGGCCTGGAAAAGGGGGGGCAACGAAATTACCCAAGGTCTTTCTCACAGCTTATTGAAAATTGAGTATTTGTCCTTGCAAGAAGTGGGCCAGAGCCTGAAAGAAGTGGTAGTTAGTTGGTGCAAGTTCTGGTGAATACAGTGGAGGACAGAGACTTTCCAAGTCTGGTCTCTGCTATCTGAGCAGAGTTGTTTGTCCAGCATGAGGTCGAGTGTTGTCTTGCAAGGGGATTGGCCAGTCTCTACTGACCAATCTCAGCGGCTTAATCACAGCATCCTCGTCATTTTGTCCATTTGTTTGCAGTAGACATCCACTGTTATCAGTTTACCAGGTGTCATGATGCTGTCGTGGATAATACCAGAGCTGGACCACCAAGCACACACCATTAGCTTTTTGATGAATATTTGATTTTGGACTGTGTTTGGATCCTTCGTCTTTATCCAGTCATTGTGCTGACCGGAAATGCTTGCAGCTGTCAAAAACAATATTTTTCATCATGTGTAATAATGTGAACCTTTATGTTGTGACAGCAAAGAAAGGCAAGCCTTGAGGCATCTTCTGATGCTCACTTAATCCATCTAACCCATCAATCCAGCTTCTTTACCTCATCAATTTATTTCACATGGTCCAACATTGTTGGAATAGTAACGTCAATTGGTCCAATATTGTTGGAATAGTAACGTCAATCCCTGCTGCTAATTCATGCAGGATGGAGATGGATTTGCTTCCACTGCAACTTTCAGCTCATCTTTTTTTTTTTTTTTACAATGATTCTTTATTATTATTGTTATTGTTATTATTATTATTAAATCATTGCTATGTACATTGGTGCAATCAAGGGGTACGATGTGCTGGTTTCATATACAATCTGAAATATTTTCATCAAACAGTTTAACATAGCTTTCATGGCATTTTCTTAGTAATTGTATGAAGACATTTGTATTCTGCATTTAGTAAGTTTCACATCCCTCTGGCTCCAAAGTCAAACAGCGTGAGAGTGTGTAACAGAAAATAGCTTCCCTCCAACTTCCTTCTCCCACAGCTCATCTTTATTAACCTTGGTCTTAGGTCACCCACGTGGCTCATTTTCAAGATTAAAATACTCAGACCGTCAGCACACTGTGCATTCATTAGCCACATCCTTCCCAAACCCTTTGTCGATGTTTCAAACTGTCTGTGCTGCTTTTGTTCCATGACAGAACTCATATTTGAAAATAACACGAATTTTGACTTATCCGTGGTTTCACACAAATTGCTCTAAGAAAGAATTAGACAATCACAAGTCAAAAAGTGCATTTGAAAAAATGAGGATGTACCTTTACAATAAAGATGAAAAAAGAAGTGTGAAGGTAAAATGTCAGAGATATCAACTGTCAAACTTAGTACTTACGGAAATTGGACATTTCAGATGTAATAATCTAAATATAAGTTAAAAGTCATATATTTTAGACCATTCATATTGCTACCTCTATTCTAATCTAGCACTAAAATGATTTATTTCAGTATTTCCCTTTCGGTATTTGTAACTCCTTTCTCCAGCAGTGAGAGATTTGGTTTCCATTATCCTTAATAAATTTACTCATTGGCTCCAGCTTATAATTTAGAAAGTAGCTTCTGAATTACTAACATATCACATTGTGAAAAAGCAAACTGACTAACTAGGATTAGGTATATGTTTAAAGGTCCTTTTCTTTTTGAGGCAAAATTCACATACAGCAAAATGAATAGATCTTAATGGCTGGAGGTGGTAGCTCATGCTTCTACTTCTAGCTCTTTGGGAGGCAGAGGCAGGAGGATGGTTTGAGGCCAGGAGTTTGAGGTCGCAGTGAGCTATGAAGACAGCACTGCACTTCAGCTTGGGTGACAAAAGAGAGACTTTCTCAGGAAAGAATGAAAAAGGAAAAAAATGTATTTCCATCAGCCCAGAAAGTTCCCTCATGCCTCCCTTTTAGTAAATTCCCAACTACTGTTCTAAATCACTACAGATTCATTTTGTCTGTTCTTGAACTTCATGTAAGTGAAAAATACAGCTTGTGCATCTGGCTTCATTTATGCGACAGAATCTTACTGAGGTTGTAATCCATGTTGGGCAGACCTCAGTTGCTACGTTCACTTTTATTACTGAGAAGAAGTCTGTTGTGCGAATATACTAAAATCTGCTTATCCATTCTCCCTCTGATGGACATGTGGTTGCTTTTGACTGTTATATAATTATATATTATGTTGCATGTATGTGCACACAGATAAAGTTGCTATAAACATTCACGTACAAATTTTTGTAAGGGAAAATGTTTTTATTTGTCTTGAACAAATACTTAGCTTGCCATAGGATGGTTGTATGTGTAACATGACAAGAAACTGACCAACCATTTTTAAAGTGATTGTTTCACTGTATTCTTACCTGCAGCATAGGAGAGTTCCAGTTGCTCCATTCGGGGGACGTTGATGGTTGTATGTCATGTCATTTTCATTGTAGCCATTTTAGTAGATATGAGATGGGATCTCATGACATTAACTTGCATTTCTCTGTTGCCAAATGATTTTGAGAATTATGTTTAGTGCTTTCCGTGTTCTTTCTAAAAAAAAATCTATGCCTGTTTTCCCATTTTTCATCCTAGAAACTTTATAGTTTTAGCTTTTATGTTCAGATCTATTGTCATCCTCAAATTAATTTTGTGCATGGTGTGCAGGAGAGGCCAAGGCTCTTTTTGTCCTGTTTGTTTACCCATTGTTCCAGCTCCATTTATTGAAAGTATTTCTTTTCTGCTATTGAATTGCTTTGGTGCCTCGGTTGAAAGTCAATCATTTTTATATGTGGGTCTATTTCTGGCCTCACTATTCTTTTCCATTAACCCATCTCACTGTTTTCATGCTATTGCCATGTTATCTTGATCACTGCAGCTTTACAGCAAATTTTGAAATGAAGTAGTGTTTGCATCTGTGTCCTTAAGCTTTGCTCTTCTTTCAATGAAGGCTTTGATTATTCTAGGTCCTTTACGTTTCCACATACATTTTATAATTTGCATATCCATTTCTACAAAAAATGACCTTTGGGATTTTGTTTGGTATCAATATGTAAATTGATTTTTGAGAGAATGAAAGTCTTAACAATAATGTGCCTTCTGATGTATAAACTTGGTGTAATCTTGAGTTAGACTTTGCTCCTTTGGATTGCTCTTAAACAGTGTACACATGCATGTATATTGTATGTACACTCAGATATGTTGTATGTACATGCAGATATGCTGTATGTGTATGCAGACATGTTGTATATACACAAAGATATGTTGCATGTACACACAGACATGTTGTATATACACACAGATATGTTCCATGTACATGCAGACATGCTGTATGTGCACACAGATATATTGCATGTACATGCAGATATGTTGTATGTACACACAGATTTGTTACATGTACATGCAGATATGATTTATGTACATGCAGATATGTTGCATGTATGTGCACACAGATATGTTGTATGTACGTGCAGATATGTTGGATAGCTCTCGTCAATAGAAAGTTCTCTGCTCTACTTCCATTGGGCTGAACACCCTCACTCTAACCTCTAGCAGTTAGATAGGAGCAGGGGATAGAAGCAGGGATGCTGTGTAGACAGGCCGATTCTGAGAAGATTGGTCAATACGGATGATTAGGAGAGAGGCACAGGTTCCTCTGTGCTTGTAGGTGGCACAGAACATGGCTTTTCTGGATGTCGGTCCAACGTGGATCATGGCACTTGTGAGAAAAGGATGGGGAGGAATGGGGAGAAGCACCTGGAGCTCGTGTTACACAGTGCTTGAGGGAGAGATAAATAACTCCCGGGTGAAGTCAGTGGTCGTCCATGACAGCTGGTAGGAAAAGGGGCCGCCCTAGACAGACATATCAAATAGCAACAGATCTTCCTCAGAGTAGCAGGTATCCTGTCCAGGGCTGGACTGAGGCTTTGGGTCTGACAGACAAACGATTTTCACTTTTCAGGGGTGGTCACTTGTATGGATATTTCTCTGTAGCATCATAAAATATCAACAACATTAGCAGTATCTAAACACAGCTACCATTTATTGGGTACTCATTCTGTGCTGGGCCCAGCAGCAACATTTTACACATATTTCATTTTCACAACAGCCTTTCAAGATAGGTAATATTAACTATAATTTACAGAAAAAGAAATTACGAACTCGAATGGTGAAGGGAACAAGGCCTGGCAAACGGCGAGCCCTTGCTCTCCCCCACCTGCCAGGCTCTGTGTAGCACTGGTCCACATTCACTTTGAATCTCACAGTCTTAATGCCCCGAGACCTCATCATTCTGGGGGAAGCCCCACTGATGTCTAATTTACCTTCTTGGCAACTTCTCTTCCCCATAAATCCAGGCCAAGTCCAGGGTGAGCTTCTCTGTCAGATTCTGTCTCCACTGTGCTTTAATTAGCACAATGGAGATAGAACACCACGGCCATCAGGGCTGGAAATTAGACCTGGGAGATCCCTGGGGGTGTTTGGGCCATTAGAACTGGGCCTGGGCTTGCTCCTGGGCTTTTAAGTGCATTAGAGCACTTTGCATTGACCTGCGCGCAGCTTGTGCTGGCCGCCCGGCCCGTCAGATTCCCTCTCATTTGTATGGCTCACCTGATGTTGCTGAAGCACTTTCCTGGCATCAGGAGCTGCTGCCTCCATCCTATGGGATGTGGAGCCTGGGTCTAGTCTTACAGGTGCAGGCTGGGGGCAGCTCTATTGAGTAAGTGCGTAGTTGGTCTCCTCAAATGCTCGATGTTTGCAAATGTGGTCATTTTCTTCATGAGGCTAGATGCAAGGTTTCAGTTTGATAGTTAATAAGCCTCTGAGTGAAGCAGACAGAGAATGGACTCATTATGATTAGGGGTCCTGTAGACCACCCAAAGGACTGTACTGGATTTGGGGGTTGACCCCCGTTATCTCAGTTATCTGGAGTCATCCAGCTGTCCATGTTGCTAGAATAGAGGGGTTCACCAGAGCCTGCACCAGGGTGACTGCAGAACCGAGAAGGAGCTGTGGTCCTGTGATGTCACCTTAGATCAAGGCCACTTCCCCACTGGTGGGAGGCCAGGGAGTTGGAAGAGGAGGGGTGACACCCGCCCCCCTCCGTCAGTCGGTCCTCCATCCATTCACCGGCCCATCCCTGCCAAGAGCCAGGCTGGGCTCCTCAGAAGCACCTGGGCTGGGGCTGTTTGGATGGAGACTGAAGGAGACGTTCAATCACGTAAAACAGAGTCTCCAGACATGGTTCAGGTAAACAGAATTCTAATAGGCTTCAAATGGGGCCAGGACGGAGGCACGATAAGAATGGGAATCAAAGCAGCACACCCTACCAGCTGGGTCTCCTACAGGGTGGAGTAAGAGTCCAAGGTTGGCACAGGAATGCTTCATCTTGCACCAGCTTCCAGGAGGAGGGACCTTCCTCTACGTCCCTACGCAGGCATGAGCCGGGTCCTGAAGGCTCACCACCCCCATCTCAGGAGTGGGGAGTACAGAAAGGTTGAGGCTGGGATGAGAGACAGGGCTCATGGGCAAGACTTTCCAGATTTGCTGAATTGGGAAACCATTGCTTTTGGCTGATGTTTTGATATTGAGAATCCCCTCCAGCTGCTTATGCCTACGACTTCAAGGGTGACCGTAGTGATATTCAGCCATGAGGCACGTAGCACTTTTTCTAGGATGAGTTCATGGACCTCGTATGATGATAGCTCTGGTGGCCATTCCAAAAAGAGTTCCAAAGTTGCTTTGACGTGTAGACCAGGTGCTGGCATTGGTACACGGTTCCCAGCGGGAGGACCTGTAAGGTGGCCATAGTGATATTCAGCAATGAGGTATGTAGTACTTTCTCGAGGGTGAGTTTATGAACTTAATCGTCTGACCGCGTATAAGTTGTGAATATTTTCCCAGTTTGTCATCTTTGACAAATGTAAAAAGTCACTGATAAAATTGTACTGAATTACTTAAAAGTTGCTTGTGGATTTTGGGGGATGGTTGAGTTCCCTCCTGTGACAGAGATGGGCATGAGCAGGTCGCAGATGACGCGAGGGGGCTGGTGCCCTTGGAGTCTGAGGACACGCAGTGCCAGGTGAAGCTCAGAGAGAAGGCGAGCGCCGGCAACCTCCCTGGGGCCGTCGTGTTTCTTCCCAGGCCCCCACCTCCTGTCTCCAAGTGCACACTACGAGTGACCTTTGCCAAAAGTAGTCCTGACCTTTCTAGCGCCTGTGAGTGCTGTTTTCTACCCAGGAACATACAGGAAAGCTGGAAGGGGCGGGGGACAAGCCACGAGTAAGCCTGTCAATTACAACATGGCAAACACAGTAGTTTCCACCCAGGTCACTGTGCTCAGAATGCAGATCAGGTCACGGAGACCGGGTGGGGGTGGGGACGGGGACTGTGAGATCGTTAGCTCACACCCCCACCCCGCGTGCTGCCTGGGGTTCTCGGACACGAGCCACACTGGCCCAGGTGCTGTTCTCTGAAGTAGGCTCTGCTCGGGGGGGAAACATTGAGTGTGACCACAGTCATCTCATTTCTAAAGTTATTTCATGTTAGAAAGAAATGATCTGGTTGATGAAAGAAGATAATAACGTCTCTATGTGATAGGAGTTGGTGTTCACGAAACTGTGTCCTTAAAAAATAACACTGGAGTTTTGGGGACTGGAGTTACCTCTCAAACAGTCCTTTGGGACTGGGTCTAGAAAGAGGGTCTATTAATCCCAAGAGACTTCCTTATTCCTAAAGTGTTTCTTTGGAGTAATGTCCTCTTAGTAATGTCTGCACACTTGGGGGTAAGGAAGAATTTCAGAAGTCATCACAGGCTTCCGGAGACTGGCAGTGAGTCAGCTTTGCTGTTCCGTAGAGACAAAGGTGGACTGCTGGGGAGGTCACTGGCGCTTCTGACTCAGCCCCCAGGGGCAGTGTGTCTCCCGTGGGCCTGGGGGCAGCAGCCCTGGACACACCTGGGCTCGGAGCACTGCGGGAATCGGGGCTCGCTCTGTGCACTCGCCACATCCCTAGCGGCTGCCTGCTTCCCTGCCAGGACGTCAGCCCCTTGTCTTCCACCTCACGCCCAGTGACACCCCAGGCCCCCACTGCAAGAAATCAAAGAGACTGGGGGTGCAGTTACAGAGGTGGCATGCATAAGAGGCTGTAAAGGGGAAAGAAACCATTTATAAACTACCAACACTTACACACATCTCCATCGAGCCTGCTGCAAGGCAGGCTGAATCGATTTTCTATTCCTTCCATAGAAAATGATATCACAAAATTGTTGTCCCGTGAAGAGGCATTCAAAATCAGAGCATGAGGTCAAAAGGGGTAGGAGAAATAAAGTATAGGGTAGGTGATGAATAGTAAAGGTGACGAGGAGGACGTGTGAGCGGTTTTCCTTAGTTGCATTCCTCAGACCAGGTCTTAGCTCTACTTGCAGGACAGGGGCACATTTGAGAGGGAAAATGAATATTCTGTCTTATCTAATCAGCTTCCCATCGATGTGTGAGCCAGGAAGACAAAACTGGAACACCACTCTCCACCCGGTGCAGGGTATTTTTAGGGCCTTAAAGGGGGAATAGAATTCGGCAGATTGCACTGGGTGCCCCAGTCTGAATGAGAGTAGGTATTTGAAGCTAGCCTCCCCTTTTCTTTCTTTCTTTCTTTCTTTTTTTTTTTTTTGTAGAGACAGAGTCTCACTTTATCGCCCTCGGTAGAGTGCCCTGGCGTCACACTGCTCACAACAACCTCCTACTCCTGGGCTTAGGCAATTCTCTTGCCTCGGCCTCCCAGTAGCTGGGACTACAGGCACCTGCCACAACGCCCGGCTATTTTTTTGTTTTGCAGTTTGGCCGGGGCCAGGTTTGAACCCGCCACCCTTGGTATATGGGACCAGTGAGCCACAGGTGCCATCCGCTAGCCTGTCCTTTTCTCAGGAGAGGTCTGGAGTTCCCTCTGGAGACCAGTGCTTGCTGCCCACATAGTGACTCTTCTCTGCCTTACTAATTAGGCTGATCGGGATCCCCTGACCCTTCTGAATGATTGGGCCACTCAGTCTGCACAGAGCAAGTACAGAGGGGTGTCACAGGAAGTGTGAGGGGTACACCTGCCTTGGAATGATCAGGAAGAAATTGGCTCTCTGTTCAGTTCCTGGGACTTGGTTCACTGTGAAGGGATTTGGGGCAAGTATAGAACAGGGAGCAGACTTCATCCTAGGCAAGGGTTTATCAATAAAATCTTTGTGAAAATTTCCCTTTTGGGGAACTTGAGCTTATACTGGGACATTGCTGCCTTCTTTAGTACAAGGATGACTGTGTAGTCAACACAATTTTCTAAGGCCATGCAGGAAAAACAGTTTCCTCTGGGTCATTCTGGGAAACCGGCAGGCCACAGCTACCAATATGCGCAGGTAGAGCCAGGAGGCAGAAAAACTCACAGGAAGAAATGGATGATCTCCCAAAACTTGCAAGGTGATCACGGGTGCTCCCTGGGATCCTGCAATCGGGTGTAATGAACTATGGTGCTTTTGGCTTGTTCCTGCACATTGAGCAAAAAGCAGTTGACGAGGCTCCTTCAGTGCTCAAATCACCGCAGTCCTCTATGCTTGAAATGGGACAAGCAGGAAGTCCCGAGGCAAGAGGGAAATTGACGCAGTGTAGGGAAGGAATGGAGCCAACTCTGAAAAAAATCGTATAACAGTTTCTAGGTGCCAGACTTTCTATTCCATCCTAAAATTTGGGTGTCCTGGGCATTTGTCCTGAGTTTATTGGGAACAGATACACATTTGAGTGAAGAGCATTAAACCAGCTCCCACCTTCCATTCACTCTCTGCTTGGGACATCACAGTCTTGGGTTCAGAGGCACAAGGGCCAGCACCCTGTCCTCAGCCACCTGCTCACAGCACTGTGCAACCTCAGACTACAGACGTAGTCTGCACAATCCACTACACAGGTGGCCAGCCCAGCCTGCAGATTTTCATCAGAGAGCTTCTGCATTGATCGAAGAAGAGGTCATTAAAAGGCAGCTTCATTGATTTCCATGGATGAAATCCCCTCTCTAAGCAGTACCTGCTAAAGAGCCTGCACTGCCACATGCACCCAGATTAGCTTACATTAGATGCATTACCTTAGCACAACAGGCACTAAAATTGTAATTCTTCCACTTGGTCCTGAACCTTCCCTCTGAACTACTTTCCATTTCCTGAACGGCCTTCTTTCCAGCATTCTAATGCCATTCCCACACTTTGAGGCCCCTCAATCAATCTGTATGTATGAAAAGCTATCCATTATTCACATATGTTTGCATGTGTGCATGCATGTTTTTACACATGGTGTAAAAACAAGGGCAGATGTATTGTAGTTATGCCTTTTTATTTGGGGCAGTAAAGGTGAAAACCACGATTCTGGCTTGGGCAACCAGGCAGTGATATTTACGGAAATAGAACCAAGTTTGGGAAAGGAGATGGTGAGGTAATTAACAGACAGCTGAGTTTGAGATGCTGATGAAACATCCAGTTAGTGACATACAGAGTTCTTGCACATATAAATTACAGCTTAGGAGATGGCTCAGAGCTATGATCACCACAATAACAATTATTAATCATGTTAACACTTATGTAATATTTATTAAGAGCCAGGGGTATGAGTTTAAGAGGATTTTTATTGGTCCTCTTAATTCTTATGGTGTCCTTCTGAGATAATACCTCCAACTTACGGATGGGGGAACTGAGAACAAGAGGTGTTTAGTAATTTTTCTATGATCACAAATAGATGTAAAGATTGAGGAATGAATAGTATATAAATTGTAATTAAGGCTCAAGGAACAGGTGAAATGGTCTGGAGAATAAAACATAAAGTGAAGAGAAAAGAGCCAAGGAAGAATACTGAGAAGTGCCAACATTTGTGAGAAATGGGTGGAGGAAGAGAAGCCTGGGAATAAGGCTAAGAAGGAGAAACCAGGGAAGAAAGAGGAAAAACATGGGACTTGAGGGAAATTAGCACTTCAGGAAAAAATGAGGAAGCTTAACAGAAAGAAGGCATAGGACAAGACAGATAAAATTAGAATAAAATATGCTAGTTGTAATAAGTTTGAATATAAAACTAAATATTAACCTCCTTTATCAAAATATTGGTTCAATACATCAAATTCAATTTTGTGCAATAGACAAGAGACAACTTAAGGTATGATGTGTTATGAAATAAAAAGATGGGAAAATACATCAGTCATTTTAAAAAGAATCAGGAACGTGAATGAATATCAGAGCAGAATTAGCACAAAAAATTTTAGTGGAGCAAAGATCATAATTTTACATTAATGGTGTAATTGCAGGGAAGAGATAAATCAGAGAAGTCTATACATTAAATAATAATTGGAAAGAATATATAAATTTAGAAAATAATCCTAAATGAAAGATGATAACTTCTGATTTCAAATCATTGTCTGGCCAGCAGTTCCTAATGCAATCTCTCTTGGGTTCTCGTTGAACTATTTTGGAAAAAAAATGGGGAAGGAACACTTACCACAGTATTAAGAAATAATAGTACAGAAAACTTAGTAAATAATCCTGGGAAAAGAACCACTCTAATGAGAAGGCAGGGCTGAATTGAGAAAAGCCTACCAGAACAGTGTAGTTGGAGCTTCAGAAAGGGAGAGAGAAAAAAAGATTTAAAACAATAATGGTCAAAGTTTTCTAAATTTATTAAAAAATATGAGCCCACATATCCAAGAAGCTCAGTGTTATGGACTGAATGTATCCCCCCAAATTTGTATGTTGAAGCCCTAACACACAATATGATCATATTTGGAGGTAGGGCTTTTGGGAGACAATTAGGTTTGGATGAGGTCATGGATGGGGTACTCATGATGGGATTAGTGCCCTTATAAGAAGCAGAGGAGATACCAGAGTGTTCTTCCTCTCTTCTCTCTTCTCTCCCCTCTCCTTTCTTCCTTTTTCCTCTTCTCCCTTCTCACCCCTCATTCTCTCTACCACTTGAGGACGAGCAAGAAACTGACAGCCTACAAGTGAGGGAGAGAGCTTCACCGTGAACAGAATGTCCTCACACCTTGATCTTGGGCTCCCGACCTCTAGAAAAATGAGAAAGAAATGTTTTTGTTTAAGTGAACAATCTGTGGTATTTTGTTATAGCAGCCCTAGCTGGCTAGTACACTCAGCAAATCCCAAGCAGGAAAAATGAGAAAAAGATGTTTTCTTTGTTAAGTGAGCAATCTGTGGTATTTTGTTACAGCAGCCTGAGCTGGCTAGTACACTCAGCAAATCCCAAGCAGGAAAAAGAAAACTATAGTGAGGAACATCAAAGTCAAATTGCTGAAAATGAAGGATAAGGGGGAAAGACATCTAAAAGAGGGCTGGAAATTAAAGAAACATCGCACACAAGGGAACAAAGGAAAGGAGGAGGGTTGGAGACTACTGGTGAGAAAATATGTAAGCCAGAATAAAATGGAATGGCATCTTTGAAATTCTGAAAGAAGTCAGTTCACTTTGAATTTTATACCTAGTAAATAATAAATATGGAATAAAAACTTCTCCACACAGAAACGCTGAGATAACTTGGATCACAAAAAAAATGTAAAAAGAAGTTTTATAGATGGAAGGACAATGACCCCAGATGGAAACTGAGATCTGCACAAAAGAAAGAACTAGGAATGGTAAACATGTGGTAAATATAAAACACATTTTTTCATTTAAAATATTATTTAAATATAATTGTTCAAAGCAAATACAGTAAAAGGTAATGTGGGGTTTATAACATACACAGAAGTAAATAGTACGATAACAAAAGCATAAAGATTAGGAAGGGAAAATAGAAGTACACTTTATGTTGTAAGCTTCATACATAATATGTGAAGTGGTATAATATTATGTTGAGGTAGATTGTGATATTAGAGATGAACATTGTAAACCTAAAGCAAACTACTAAAGCAAAATGAAACAAAGAACTGTGGTTCATAAGCCAATAGTAGAAATAAAATGGAATTCCAAAAAGTACCAATGAACACAACATAAGATAGGAAAAGAATACAAGGAGAACAGAGAACAGATGGGAGAAATAGAAAATAGCAAGATGATAGATTTAAACCTAACATATGAAATGATTACATTAAATGTAAATGGTCTAAGCTAGTGGTTCTCAACTTTCCTAATGCCATGGCCCTTTAATACAGTTCCTCATGTCATGGTGACCCCCGACCATAAAATTATTTTCATTGCTACTTCATAACTGTAATTTTGCTACTGTTATAAATTGTAATGTAAATATCTGACATGCAGGATATTTTTAGGCAACCCCTGTGAAAGGGTTGTTCAATCCCTAACGGGGTCACAACCCACAGGTTGAGAACCACTGGTCTAAGCACTCCAACTAAAACTCAGAGATTCTCAAATTGAATTAAAACAAGGAAGACGTAACTATGTTATCCACAAGAATCCTACTTTGAAATGAAGACATGGTACGTGTTGAAACTAAAGGATGAAAAAAGATACCATGCAAACAAGGATTAAGCACCCCCAGAAGCGTGCTTAGTCCCTACATCCAGCTCCAGGTTGTCCATGAACTAGCCATCTTTCTAGAAGTGGCTCAACTTAAAAAAAAAAAAGTTATACCAGCCAGGAAGTTGTACCCACAGTTTCCATGGGCCTCTTGCATCTGCTTTGGAAAGACTATATGGGAAGCATCTTCTAAGTAATAAAAAATAAGGTGTGATTCTAGTCCCAACTGACACATACCTGCCCGAGCCAGGTAGCTCTAGCACAGATATCATTGCCGTCTCTACTTAATCTTATCCCCTCCAGGATTACCACTTGTGCTAGGGCAACTTTCACCTCTGAAAACTCATCATATTTAACTGCAAAGGCAGGTACCTTTTGGCTGTTTTCATGGAATTCAAATTGGCAGAGCAAGACACTGCTGTTCTATAACCCCAGGTGTCAATGCCCTTAAATTGGAAGAGAAGGTTGGAGCTGCCAATAAACCAAATAAGTCTTACTGGGCTGCTGCAAGGCTGGCCACATGTTGTGGTCTCCTCCACTCCCTCTCTTATAACCTGAAGAAGTCCACACACCTGCTGGTGACTGGAGTAAGCAAAGTGGCAGTCTGATCCCTTCTATGCTGAGAGCACGTATGCATGCATGCACAATTCTTCAAAATGTCCAAGTTCCTCATCAGAAAGCATTTAATTCTAACTGAAGCAATATACGTGCATAATTTTAAAAGTCAAATGATACTGTGTGATTTATAGGAAAGTAAGCAGTCCTTTGGTCTTCCTGAACTTGGACTTCTGCTCCCCATCTTCACTGCTCAGAAGAAATGCTTCAAATTATTTTAGGGTTTCTTCTCTCTGTAGCTTTAAAATCTTGATATTTCTGTACAACATACTTATACCACTGCTGCTGATTTTTTTAAATTTTAGAACGCATGTATTGACTTATGATCAAAATACTATCATGTTTTCTAAACTACCTTATATTCCTCTCCCCATCCTCCCAATTTAGTTATATCCCATTTCTTGTTGAATTAATATTTTGTATCATTATTACTAGGCAAATATTATTTATAGCTAGAAAATATAGGCATTATGATTTATCTGCCTTTATTACATAATTTTCAATAGTTGTCTTATTTTGTATTTACTTAGTTTTATAGCAAATAATTATCACTGATTTAGCCCCCAACGTTCTAAAGAACGCTAGCACCCCTCTGCTTTCAGACACACTCCAGCCATGGTTTTCCCTTATAGACAGCCCTCCTGGAGCCAGTCCTGCTTTTAGCCCTGCCCTGCTTAACCCATCCTATCCTTTCTCTTTGCAGGTACCTGTGCCTCAATTCCTGAAAGCTCCCAGGCTGCTGGGCTGGGAGTCTGTTTTTGTTTTGTTTTTTCTCCTCCCCTGCTGGCCATCAGGTGTTTGCTGTCCCAGCTTGGGTGTTCAGCACACTTAGGACTTTCCATTTCCCCAGATTTGGCTGAGTCTTCTGGTTTGCCAGATCTTCTGTCATTCTCTTTCTCATTCCTTTGGTGTCCCCTGAGGTTTTGGGAAGAGGTGGAGGGAAACCTATGTGTTCCATCCACCTGATATAACTGAAAACTATCAATTCTAAACTTCTTAGTGAAAGGGATAGAATTGGTCTGCAGTCACGTGTCACTTAGCAATGGGGATAGTTCTGAGAGACAAGGTGTGAGGCGATATCATTGTGTAAACGTCAGAGAGTGACTCACATGACCCTAGGCCAGGGGTCCTCGAACTTTTTAAACAGGGGGCCAGTTCACTGTCCCTCAGACTGTTGGAGGGCTGGACTATAGTAAAAAAAAAAAACAAAAAACTATGAACAAATTCCTATGCACACTGCACATATCTTATTTTGAAGTAAAAAAACAAAATGGGAATGAGTACAATATTTAAAATGAAGAACAAGTAAAATTAAATCAAGCTCATGACTCCTCTTCCAATCACACCTGAGACTGAGAGAAGGAGTCGAGAGACAGAGAGAAGGAAGGGAGTCGGAGAGTGCGCACACATTCCACGCATGTGTACTGCGGGGCGGGATGAGCCGGCTGCAAAGCAGGACAGGTAGCGGTGGCCCCGGCAGGCCTCAGGCGGCCCCTGGGCTGTAGTTTGAGGAACCCTGCCCTAGATGGTGTAGCCTACAGCACACCTGGGCTATATGGGGCAGCCTGTTGCTGTTAGGCTATAAACCTGTACTCCATGTTATTGTACTGAATACTGCAGATAGCTGTAATACAGTGGTGAGCATTTGTGTATTTAAACATATAAAATGCAATATTATAATCTTATGGTACCACTGTCATATATGCTGTCTTTGAAATGTTAGTGGTGCATGATTGCATCTGGAGTAAACAGGAGTGGTCAGGGATTAGTCTGCCTAGCTCATGCCCACGGGCCACTTAGGAGCAGCAGAGCTTACTCCTCTATGGTCAGTCATGTTTATCTGGCTTCTCAGTGTCTCTTCCAAATTTGTCCATAGTCCAGAGGACTCTGCTCAGTGCAGAAGCAGAAGGGGTCCCCTTGGATCTCTTCCTTACCACTCTTGCTCAAAGCCCTTTTACCCCTTTTCCCTAAAACGGCTGTTCTTGGCCATGGCCTAGGGTGTGTAGTGTCAGTATGTGGAATAGCCCTATGGAGTGGGTTTTCCTGACAAGGTATAGGGAGCCTCAGATTCTGCTGGAGAGATGGAAAAAAGGCCATATGGTCATGTGGTCTCCAAGGTGGGTTGCCTAAAGTATACCAGATAGCTTGAGGTGTAGGCATGTCTCCTGTATTTTATTATCCTGAAGACTGTCTGCCTTCTTCTAAGACTTGGGTTATATTATGAGCATCATTTTCAATTACCTTAGCCCTGGAGGACATAGGCTCTAGGAAGAGAATGGGGAAGAGTACAAAACTACAAAAAGAATTTTAAAATTAAAGCAAATATTGTTGGACGTATGAATTAGTATTTTGTAATCTCTAATCCTTTTATTTATTTATTTGTACATCTTTAAAGACAAAGTACAAAGGGCTGAATGAACTTACACTATAGCTCTCCCTCTCCTCATTCTAACTATCTGGGGGGAGGGGCATCAATAATTTGGCATTAAATACTTCATATGCCATAATTTACCTAATAATTCCCTATGGTGTATTAGGTTCATAAAAAGCACTTTTAAACAGTGAAGTGGAAATAAGACACTTCAAGGAGAGAAATCTGATACCTTGGATATAAATTCTAAGAATTTTAAAAAATATGTACTAGAAACATAGAAATAAAAGTTGAAGTACTCTTAGAAGGATTGGCTAAAAAATAGTTATTGATAAGATGAAAGTAGAGGAAGCAGAAAGACATCAAAAGTTACCTACCCACATATCTCCAAAGGAATGGACAGGTAAGCCATGAACAGGTTGTATACTGGACAAGGTGCCCAGTCAAGAAACCAAGCTTATATTTCACTCCCTAGGCTCAATGCCCATGGAATCACGCTACAGCTAGAATAGACCGTATAACTGTAAATTTAGGAAAATGTGTCATTAAGGGAATTGATGATTTGCTTAAGGGAAACTGGGATTCTTCAGGGCCCTCAGCAAGTTAGGACTCTGCGGCTTCTCTACCGTACTATGTGGTACCTGGGGCTTCTCTACGACAAACTTCATCTGGGTCTTATGAAGGACAGAAGGACAAGGCTGAGACTGCAGAGCCCAAGAATTTAGTTTAGAGAGTTAAGAAGGTTCTGAGTATTCAGGGAAACTGAAGAATTTCAGTTCATTTAATTTTTCACAAGAGCCTGAACATCTAAATTTGCAAAGCCACTCAGAATTAAACCCCCTGTCAGGAAATCAGGAAATGTAAGATGAAAATCAGAATCCAGATTGTATAAAAGGTGAACTCACAGATCTCAGGGGACAAGCCCACTAATGTCCTCCAGGAGTAGGAAAGAGTCTCAAATTCTTTTCCCGAGATTGAAGATCTTGGGAAATTAGTTGGAGCCAGGTCCAGAGCATCTGGCATCTAACTGCCGCAGGGAGAGGACGCTGTCCTCTCCAGGGGTGTGGGTCAAGGCCAAGCCTGGGAGGAAGGTAGCTAGTGCAGAGGGAGAGGAGGAGTTGGGGCTCCTTTTCTCACAGTCAGAAGGAAGTAGGAGAGGAAGACATGGGTTCCCAGGATCACGGTCAAGTAGGAGAGGAGGGGGCTGGAGGGAACTAACACCAGATGGACTCAATTGTCTATAAAAATCACGTGAGGTCATTCAACAAGTGTCAGTGGGGGGCAGGGCAAAAGCAGAGTGGAGAGCAGGAGAAAGGGCCATTTTTGATGTTTTTAGCCTCAAACGTATTGCACGGGGGTGGCCAGGATTAGGTAATTGGTCATTTGTTTTGTTTTTAAACAGAAGTGATGGACAAAGGTGAAGATTCAGGACATTTGTTCTTTGTCAATGATTTAAGCATTATGATTTAATTTCTGTTCTAAAAACTGCTGCTATCTGTAATCAAAATCTTTTAAAATGATGAACTTTATTTCATTTTGTTTTGTATATAGACAAGTGCACAGATTCGAAGAGTACAGCTCAATGGGTTTTCACAAAATTAACCCTCTCGTGAACCCAGATTGAGAAGTCCGACATTAGTAGCACCCAGAGCTTCATCGTGCCCCCTCATCTTGAATAGCTGTCCCAGGGGTATGCAGAATGCCGATTTCTAACAGCTGGCATCAGTTTTGCCTAAAACTAAATGAACTTTAAAGTCAGTCTGTTTCTGCTCTGAAAACGTGCAGGTAAGATTTCAAGTCATTTGTCGATGTTTCAATGTGTGTGTGTGTGTGTGTGTGTGTGTGTGCAGAACACGTCAGGTTCTGTTCTAGTTGAGCATGCCTGTGTGCTACTGAGTAATGGGCAAGGCAAACCTCCTCCTCCAGAAGCGTGATCAAAGTGAGCCCGCAGCCCACAGTGTGTGTGTGACGGGACCCGCACCTCCGCTTTCAGCTCTTGCTCCCGGGTGTGGTGTGAGAGGAAGGGTCAGGGTTGGGGGGCAGGAAAAGTCACAGTGATGGGCCAATGCCACTAGGCCATATTTTCCAGTTCAGAGTCTGATAGAAGGAGAATAATGCCACACTAACTACAACTGAATAAAGGTCACAGTCTTCAAATACACGCCATATAATATCAAATGAATTGTCTTGGGCCCTCTGGTCGGGGCAGAGTACCTGGAAGGGGTCAGAGGCAGAGACTCATTAGATTCCAGCACCCTCACTAGACTCTAGGCATGGAACACTCCGTGGAAACCTGCTCACGTATTTCTTTTTTTTTTTTTTTCTTCGCTCACGTATTTCTGACGTGAGCTTCTGTAGGACAAACTCTGATTTATCTTTACTGGTCCAATCCCAGCACAGCACGAGGCCAGGTGCTCAGTACACGTGTGTTAAATGGGTGAATTGATGAATGAAGCCCAGCATACATCAGAGTGAGGGATGCTCAAATGCATCCAAATGCTGGTTCTCTCCCGGGCAACGTGTGGGCTTCTGCAGGAGCGCCTGGGAGGTGGGTCCATCATGGCTCGCTGGGTGACACTTGTGTCTGAGCCCTGTCTCTTCACCCCGACTTACATACATATCTTACAGAGTTGCCGTGAGAGTGCCCGAGGGACTCTCATGTTTTGTGCCCACCCAATTCTTGCTCCTCACAGAGCCAGGGGCCTATTATGGACGGGGCCATGGAGGGGGCTGCCGTCCACTAGTCCCTTCTTACTGGTGAATGCACATTCTATTCTTTGGGAAAAATCTACCCAAATCAGGCTCAGAACCTTACCTAGGCCAACGTGATGACAAGTAATATTGGCTTCTGAAGTTACCAGCAAAGATGTTGAACCACGAGAGAGATCAGGATACCCCTATGCCAAAGGATAGGCGTGCCTAGAACGTGGCTGTTTTCCACCCATCCAGCTCAGCAGTACGCAGGGGCCGTTGCCCATGAACACTCGCTGTGCATAGAATGACTGTGTGTTGAATAGAGAAGCTGCATCCCGGGTCTCTGCGAGATTCTTGAGGGCTTGCCCTTTACAGGTGTGCTCCCCTAAGTGTGGTCCCTGTCCAGCCCCACTACTGCCTGGCAGCTTGTTAGAAATGCAGCAGATTAGACCTCAGCCCTCCCACAGACCCAGGGGATCAGACCCAGTGGCGTTCTGACCTGGTCCCAGGGGCTTTATGTGCACAAGGAATTCTGCAGAGCGCTGCTGTAGGGAGCTGCAGAGTCACACGCCCAGCAGTAGGCGTCGCACGGCCGCCTGCTGTTCCACTTTGAGGTCCCTCACTGCCCTCTGTGGACCATAATCACAACAGCCCTGCCCTAAAACAAATCCATCCAGGGGTCTCCTGCGTGATTAGTGTACACACAGCACAGTGGGAGACTCTTGAAATCCCAGGTGCTCAAGGCAGTGAAAAGAGACAGATGAAATCAATCTGGGGATTTATTTTCCTATAGCTTATAGAAAAATGGGTGGGGAAAGTACAATTTTTAGTGGCCCAGGAAGCATTCTTTCTGTAAAATTGAATGTCTGTGCTGTTCATTCTAGGTTTTCTGAAATACTCCAATGAAGTAGAATTCCATAGCTATTGCTTCTAAATCCTGAGATTGGTGTCTTCTGTGTATTCATGGGGCGCATTTTATAAAAAGAATTTGACATTTTTTCTCAAGGGGAAATGGGGACAATGGGAAGAGTTAGAGCCTTAGTCTCAGTGGGTGGCTGGAGTAGAGAAGGAGGAAGGAGTATAAAGAAGCTTGCACAGGGCGGCTCCTGTGGCTCAGTGGGCAGGGCACCGGCCCCACATACCAAGGGTGGCTGGTTCAAACCCGGCCCCTGCCAAACTGCAACAAAAAAATAGCTGGGTGTTGTAGTGGGCGCCTGTAGTCCCAGCTACCTGGGAGGCTGAGGCAAGAGAATTGCCTAAGCCCAGGAGTTGGACGTTGCTGTGAGCTGTGTGATGCCACGGCACTCTACTGTGGACTATAAGGTGAAACTGTCTCTACAAAAAAAAAAATAATAATAAAGAAGAAGAAGAACTTATTGGGTTTAGGGCAAGAATCTCTCTGGTCAATGAAGGCCCACGGACTTCTATGCAATCCATTCAGTGATCGGAAAAGGAATCAAGTCATGTATAATAATGATACTAATGAAAACATCTCATGCATTTAACCAAGCTTCCCTGGGTCCCACGACACCTGTGAAGTCATTGCTGTGAACCTCATAGTCCACTTAAGGAACCAGAGTCCTCCTGAGATTGGGGACAAGGCCACACCAGCTGGAATTTCCTGTCCTCTGTGATAGCTAGTGTGCAAGCCTGGCCAGATGTCCCCATAGGAAAACTTTATTATTTTCTGTATTCACCCCTCTTCTGACCATCAGAGAAGGATTCTTGACCCTTAGTCCAACCCCTGGCTGCAGAGATGACTCCCACCATCCTAAGGAGGTCGGTACTGGCAGGACCATGGCTCACATGACCTCAGATGTACATGACAGCGACATCTCACACTTTCTTGGCCCTTCAACACCACCACCTACCTTTGCCACCACTCCTCTTTAACCATCAGCACCTCGCTCAATCTAATATATCACTTTAAGTCCTCATCCACTCTCTTCGTGGTCATTTCTGTATTCATCAAATGGCTAATTACATTTATGAGGCAGCCCTAGGACTTCTAGTGCTCGCTGGTACTGGGAACACTGCAATGAATAAAGCAGATTAATCGCTCACCTTTCTAGAGCTGTGTTGTCTAACACAGTAGCCACTAGCAATACATGGCCGTTTACATTTGAATTAGTTAAATTAAACATCAAACGCCTCAATTACCAACTTTTCACTGACTGATAGCCACAGTTGGTCAGTGGTCTCTAGTACTGGACAGCATGGATATGAAACATTTCCATTGTCACGGGAAGTTCTGTTGGACAGAACTACCTGAGGGCTTTTATTCATTCTAATAGAAGGAGATAGATGGAAAACAATTAAAAATAGATATACATTAAAATATCCAGGCTCGGTGCCTCTGGCTCAACAGGCTAAGGCACCAGCCACGTACACCTGAGCTGGCGGGTTTGAATCCAGCCCGGGCCTGCCAAACAACAACAACGGCTGCAACCAAAAAATAGCCGGGCCTTGTGGCGGGCGCCTGTAGTCCCAGCTACTTGGGAGGTGGAGGCAGGAGACTCGCTTGAGCCCAGGAATTGGAGATTGCTGTGAGCTGTGATGCCACGGCACTCTATCCAGGGTGACAGCTTAAGGCTCTGTCTCAAAAAAAAAAAAAAAAAAAAAAGAAAATGATAGAATTAGATGCAGGGGCTCCTATTATAACCATTGGCCCTAGAGGCCACTCCTTTTTCTTGGAATTCCTCCTTTGGTTATCCTTTTTCCCTTTTCTATTTATTTTTCTACTTAATCTGGCTAATGCCACAGAGATGGAACAGCCCTCTTTAGGATTATTACAATAAGTACTGGAAGTTTCTGTAGCAACAGCTTTTGCACTCAGCACCGTTCATATGAGCTTCTATGTTAAGACTGAATATGCCAGGGTGCTCTTTGAAGAGTTAAGTTAATGTCAGGGAACTAACCAGTCTTAGTAGTGCTTATGGTTCAGAAACGTTTACCCCGTCACTTCTCAGTAATGCCACAAGGTGGCAGCAATGGTTTATAAAAGCCAACTGTGTTGCTGGACTTAATTCCTCAACCTCAACACACATTTTATACTTCTATTTATTAGAAGTGAAAAATAAACCCCCTGGGTAAAATATGGAAATGTAAAATGACACTTATGCAATTAACAAAGGCTAATTAGAAATACAGTGTGACCCAGAATTCTAACTGAACGTTTATAGGTTCTGGAATAATTGAGTCATGTACTGCAGATAGCTGTGCTATGCATTAATTCATTAGTTAATTATACTTGTTTTTATCGTTGAAATGTTGTTCCTTGCACACTCACCATTTTAAAATAAATAAAAATACTTCATTTTTTTCTCCTCTAAATTTTAAAATGAAAAGTCTTTCTGGCCTTTTCTTAACTCATCAATTGATTTTCCCTCAGCTCCATGTAAAACAAAGTAAAGAAAATCTATACATTTGCTCCCAGTTGTGATCTTGTCAGTTCAAGGCAAATTGCCACGGTCCACATGTGGGATTCATCATGTCTGGTGTTACCTCATCGATGGGCACACATCTTTCCCAGATGTGGTGGAGGGGAGGCCTATGAAGTTACAAGGAAAACAAAGCAGTATCCACACTCTCAGCATTCTGCTGCAGCCAGGTATGCGAGAACATGAAACTGAGGGAAAGAATGCTTCTGGGTCTAGTTTATCTAAATACTTGGCATCCACTACAACAGCTATGTGGTGGACCAAACCCCACCTTTTCATACAGGAGTAACCCCGGATGCCTCCTGAGAAGGGAGTCTGAGTGAGAGCTTTCTTTTTCATAAAAAAGAGAGACACAAAGCTAGAAATAGAGAGGTCATGGTTAAACCAACACTTTAGGGTTAATATGTCAGTATTTGAACTCAGCTCCCTCAAGGACTACCAGTAACTACAATCTGGAGCTTGTTCAAATCCTTTGATGCACTAATTTTATATCTTAGAGTTCATCCTAAGGAACTATTTCTAAAATACAGAAAGAAAACCCTAATGGGAAAAGGGTATTTAATTCGGCATTATTTAAATCATGAAAAATTTCAGGAGAAAAACCTTTAAATGTGTAATATGGAAAATGATCAAATATAATTTCGTAATTGGGTAATTAGGCTACAATGAAAATGATGTGTGTGAAGACAAGACAGCATAGGAAATGCTCGTATAACTAAGAGAACAAAGAAGAAAATACACCATGCATAGTATTGATACTTTTATACTTAAATTTTGCACAAGAAATAGACTATGCAAGAAAAATATTAAGCATGGTAGTTTCCAATATGATTCCAGAGATAATTTTTCATTGAACAAAACTTGGTTGTATACCTTCAAAAAGCAAAAGGAAAGAAAAAGCAAAGAAAATCTGAGCGATAAGTTGATAACAATGATAGAAGAAGGAAAAAAAATAATTGGTGGGACCACACCTATAGTGCATCTTAGAAGGGTACAGGTGAAACTTACTGCATACAGAATATAAAGGTCTTTATATAATAACCAAGAAAATGCCATGAAGGCTGTGTTAACCAGATTGATGAAAATATTTCAGATTATATATGAAACCAACTCATTGTACCCCATGATTGCATTAATGTACATAGCTATGAGTTAATAAAAAAAATAAAAAATTTAAAAAAATACCATAAAATGACAAAGCTAAGAGCAAATATATCCTTTTCATAATAAATGTAACTGCTTTAAATTTCTATAGGAAGAGGTAAAGACATTTTTTTTCTCAAAACAAAATTAAAATTTATTCTTCATATAAGAGCAAATGCCTACAACAAAATGAAAGGTCAAAAATAAAGGATAAATTAAAACACAGGGAGGCATATACAAAAAAAGAGATACAAATATGGTTATGTGACAAAGAAAAATAGAGGCCAAAAAGCCATAGATAGTACAAAACCTTTTTTAGATAAAAGGTAAAATTGATAAGGAAGGTATGACCATCATAAAAAACTATAAGCAGGATATCACAGCACTGAAATGTTTAAAGCAAAATCCTCAAATATAAGGTACAACAGGTATCATCACACTTGTCCCAAGAGACTGTAGAATACAGCACCTCTCCAGATCATGGACAAGTGACCTAGAAGAGCATTGTGTTACAGAGCAGACAGAAGATGCTCAGAATACAGATTCATGAGATATATGATGGGATAATATTTTGAAACATCAGCATACTTCCTCCTTCCTCTGCCCCATACTCAGAATTCTTCTGCTCCTGCCTCCCCCAGATAGATGTGAGTTACTTGTTACAAAAACCAAATACAAGGTGGGTAAATACTCATTAGACACAACAGGTGGCCCAAATATGGCACTCTGTAGCCTAAGGCAGAGAAAGGATGAGAGCCAAAGAACATAAGAGAACACTCAACGCCCTGCCAGAACATGCCAGAGACAGCCACAGTGTCCCTTCTTGTCATTGACACATGAAGGCTACCAAGTGCCCAAAGATCCTCCAGTTAAGTGATGTTTGTCTGTGCCCCAAGGCTCTTCCTGCTGGGGGCAGGGTTCTTTAAGACCTGTAGAACTGTTGGTGATTGAAGAAAAGCAAAGTTAAAAGCAGCAAGAGACAAAAAGACAGGATATGGCTTGGCACCCGTAGTACAGTGGTTACGGTGCCAGTCACATACACCAAGGGTGGCAGGTTCAAACCTGGCCCAGGTCAGCTAAACAACAATGACAACTGCAACAACAACAATAAAAATAGCCAGGTGTTGTGGCGGGCACCTGTAGTCCCAGCTACTTGGGAGGCTGAGGCAAGAGAATTGCTTAAGCCTAAGAGCTGGAGGTTGCTATGACGCCACAGCACTTTACCGAGGGCGACATCGTGAGACTCAAAAAAAAAAAGGCAGGACACACAGAATAGAGTTTTCAAAGGTGGGAAACACAGGCGACCACCACCAGCTTGTGGGGTTCCAGTGACTGGCCCTGAGTCTTTGTTCTACTCAGCTTTTACTGAAGGCTGTTTGCTCATTTAGCCCAGAAGGTAAGCTGAGGAAGGGAACAAAATTGTCAGCAGTTTCTCTGAGTAAGCATGTCAGCTCTTATTCTCTCTATAATCATTAACTTTAAGGGTCTGAGCAGCCTCAAGAAATCCGAAACCTGAGCCTTGTGTGGGGGCAGCCTCCTATCTGTGCTTCCTCTGTGATAAGGGTGCAAACCCTTCTGCCCCTATTTCAGGGCTCAAGCTGTTCCCTTGATCTCTTCTCTGGCCATAATACAAATCCCCACAATGGGTATTTGCTTTGACTGTTAACAAACAGGGAACCACCTGGTTAATGTACTTCCTCAGGCCTTACACATAGCTCCTCTATGACCATTCTTCTTCAATATGTTTATAGACCCAGCAGGGGTGTTTGCAAGCTGTATCCTTACAGGTCAGGCTTCTAGAGCAAAAGCAGGAACTTCTCAGATAAGTAATTTAGCTGCTGGTTTACAAGTAAGGTAGCTAAACTGTTTTTATTCCACCTTACTCAACTTATTTCTCTATTTTTCCCCTTTTCTGGGGGCGTTTTCCTTTGCCAAGAATGATGTCTTTGGTCCCCATTCTCCCGACATCTTCCTGGTCCCCATTAGTTTCATCCCATGTAGATAGCTCTGGCACCTGTTCCAGGACATCTGCACACCTCTCACCTGAACAAAGGAGCAATAGGCCCTTGGGTGACTGAAGGGGTGCTTGTGATATGAAAGGAAAACCTTGATCAGGCCAAGGTGGCTCCAGCTAGCATGAGTTTGAAATCTTCCTCTGAGCTAGGAGCTGTGGTAGAATACACTCTTTTGTTACAGATAAATTGAAAAACTGTACTCCAGAAACTAAGCATGTACATTATCTCGAACCTCTATGATAATTATGTAATTATGTAATCTTGAACCTCGATATAATTATGTAATACAACGGGGCTATGTAAAAAAACCCTTCAGGATATGTGATAATAGTACAAGTACCAAATTTAACATATGATAAATAAAAGAGGCCCCTTAGAAAATGTATTTTTAAAAGGCCTCAAACAACATTTAGATCAAAGAGAAACTCAAAACTGTAACTAAAAGTTTATTTAGAAAATAGTCAGAAGTTCTATATTACTCATGAAAATCAGGTAGGAAACCATATTCAGGAGACACATTCATGGTTTTATAATATACTGAGTATCAAACAGGAAAGAATAAAAATAAAGCTACATATTCAACCAAAGAGATTAAGGAGATGCAAATCAACTTTAGTGGATATTTGTTGTTGATGTTTTTGGCTGTCCAGCCTCTGTAGCTTCTTCAGAGCTGCAGTGGTGTGACTCTTGGAGACTGGACAAGTCATCCACACTTAGGGCCCTGGAACTTTGCAGCTGGAGGGAGTGCCCGAAAGAACGGCCTTCATTCTGATAGCCACCTCCTGGGTGCAGTGACTATACCTGCCTACCTGCTCCTGGACAGTGTCAGTCGCTGTGCTCAGACTCCTAGTTCCTGCTCATTCCACCGACTCAGACCCCTCCTCCCCCCTGTGACTCTCTGGAGCAAGCGATGCCCTTCTCCCAAGCACTCGTTTCCAGCTTATGTCCATTTCTATTGTTAATAACCTAAACCCTGACTAAGTCTTCTGAATGAAACTGAAGGAATGGGT
This sequence comes from Arctocebus calabarensis, assembly GCA_963573935.1. NCBI lineage: Eukaryota > Metazoa > Chordata > Mammalia > Primates > Lorisidae > Arctocebus > Arctocebus calabarensis. The sequence continues at coordinate 16,421 of CAUYON010097405.1, read as the reverse complement.
AAACCAAAAAGAAAACAATCAGAGAAAAAAACTATGGTAGTGATAAGTAAATTAAAAATGTTTCTAAAATACTACATTTGGCGAACCTCCGGTGAGTCTAATTCTAGAAAAATTAAGAAAAAAAAACCCACACTTTTGCAAAGAAATAAAAAGATAGAGGGAAGAGTCTCAAGTTAAATAATGGTGAGAACAGGATCTATATTTGATTAAAACCAAACTTAACTGCAAGAGGAAATGGAATATGCTAACACACACTAAGAAATGTCAGTAAGGTGTTTTTGTTTGTTTGTTTTAAAACCTATCTCCTTTCCAAAGGGCACGGAGCCAGGCTGGTTGGGAGGAAGTTCCTTAGAACCTATGCTATTTAAACCCTTTCGGGCATGGACAGCCGGTATAAGGCAGAGCCACCCACCTGGTCCCCAGCTGGCTTTCTGCCTTAGGTAGCGGGTAGCCTGCAATGGAGGCCTCTCTTGAGTGGGGTTCAGACTGTGGTGATTTTGCTATGTATTCTGACCCATCTGTCACTACCCTCTCACCTTTTGGTCACACTGTCTGTGGCTGGTGTCCACCCCACCTCTACCAGGGAAGGCCACCATGCTCACCCAACTCACACTAACCAAAACTCTGATGGGCGGCCTTCATCCCAGCGTTTCCACTAAGTTCATGCATGTTCTCTGGGATCAGAGGAAGAGCGCTGCTGACTCCATCACTTTGTGAGGAAACTGAGGCACAGAGCGGTGTGTGCACCCAGTCCTTGCTAAAAGGAGGAAAAGCAACTACAGCCGAGCAGATGCCGGGGCGTGGGAGTAAACCAGGTGTCCAGGGCAGACGGGGGCTGCTTGTCACCCCAGATGGGACAGGGCCCAGAAAGAGGGACCGTCTTTTAGGTGGGGATTGAAGGAGGAAGGTGTTTCTTCAGCGTGAAGGGTTACCAAAAGTGGGTTCTAGGTCTTGAAAGTCCTGGGGCCCTCTGGAGGCCAGATTCAGGGAAGATGCTGGACCTGTTGGCGACAACTTTGACGCGAGGGTCAATGCAATGCTCCGTGTCTCTGGGTCGACTGCGGCTGTGAGCACGGTGACCTCTGGGCCTTGGGCAGAGTGAAGCTCTGTAACTGACATACCTGGTAGGGATGAGCTGGGGGAGCCAGGCCAGGTGAATTCTCCGGGGTATGGATCGAGCTATTTATGGTAGGTACCTTGACCAAAGTTGCTCTTAATGCAGCTGACAGTGGGCTCAGCGTCCCAGGGAGGCGAACACTGTATTTATTGGTAAATTACTCCATAACTCTAGAGGTCCCAGAAGACCAAAACGCTTGAGCACTTAGTCTCCAGAGCACTGCGTGGACAAACAAGAAAGCCTACCGCCCACAGACCGCTTTCTCCTAGTCTGGTAGCATTTCCCGCTCCCTAGGCGTTATTTCCAAGCGTTCCTTTCTTAAAACATAAACACCCATTGAAAACCGCCCAGAGGAGGCAATGTTGCCTGCGAGCAAAAACAGGTTTCACACCAAGTCCCAGAAGCATAGAGAGGTGATTCCTCTCTCGGTACCCAGGATAATCTCAAAACCAGGTCCGTCCCGTCCGGCGCCCAGAAAGCAGCACTGTGGGGCTCTGCTCCCCAGACCCCCAGGACCAACCTCAGGTCCAGCTTCCTGGGCCAGTCTCCCTCTGGGCTCAAATCCTCCAGGGCTCCACGCAACAATGAAACGTGGGCGGCCTCAGCGGCTTCATTTGCATACCGACGCGGCTTGGCCAATGGGGTGCGCAGGGGCTTTGGAACGCAGTGTTGCTATCTGCGTGCGCGCGTGTGTGCGAGTGTGACAGCGGCTGTGGCTGTGGCCGTGGCCGTGGCCGTGGGAGGCGGGCCCGGCGGAGCCCAGCCGCGCGGGTACCGGCCCGGGCGCCGGCTCCTGCAGCGCGTTGCAACCTCGTGGCCCGGCAGAGCCCAGAGACCACCCTACCCCGGCAAGTCGCAGTCGCGATGTCGGTGGCCGGGCTAAAGAAGCAGTTCCACAAAGCCAGCCAGGTAGGGAGGCGCAGAGGAGGGAGGGAGGGGGACTAGGAGGCTGTGGCCCCCCGGAGGCTCCCAGGCCTTCGGGATTCCGGCTCCCTGAAGGATCCTGCGTGGGGCTCGATTTCTTCCCGCCTAGGAGAATGCGAGGGTGGGGTGAGGGGCCTCCCGGTTTCTCCTCGGCTCAGGCACCTTCTGCATCCTAGACCCCGGCCCAGAGAGCTACCCTGGGCCGCTATAAATCTGAGAGGTTCCTAGGAGAACGCAAAGGTGGCGGGTCACAGTCTGGGGCACCAGAGAGAGAGAGAGGGAGGGAGGGAGAGGCGCTGGGAGGAGGACCCTGAGGAGGGTGATGCCAGTGGGGCCTCCCTGGGGTCTCCAGTCCTTTAGTCGCGAGCGACTCGTGGGCGGCACGTCCCTCCGCCTCCGTGGGCCGCACCCGCACCGGAGCCTCCGGGCATGCGGTGTGCTCCGCGGCGCTTGCCTGGGCCCCGCTGCGCTGCCTGCGCGCCTGGAAGTGGACTTCGCTAGACTGTGCCTGGCTCCCCGGCTGGGGCTCCCTTCCCAACTGGGCACCAGGCTTCTGCTCTCCAAGAGCAGACAGCCTGATGGGGAGACAGGAAGACAGACATGTCAACAAACCGCGCTAGACACACCTTCGAGCGCAAAGGCTGGCAGATAACGTGGTGGGGGCGTTAAGGAGAGCTTCCCGGAGGAGGAGACAGGTCATTTGAGGATTAAGTATGAGGAGAAATTGTGGTTGGAGGTGTGGGATGAAAGGAGGACGGGCATTACGAACAGAAGAAACAGGAAAACAGAGAGACAAGCAATTGATGTGCCTGTGTGTGTTGATGACGAGCAAATTAGTTTTCCAATGTTGCAGGCTTTCCAGCCCTGGCAGGGCTCACGTTGGGAAACCTCTTCCCTAGCAGCACCAATGCGTCTGTTGCACCCCCCTTCCCCAATCCCCAAATTGGGATTTTGCTAGAACCAAGGTGGACAGATTTCATTCAGATTCCACATTTGTGATGAAATTTTATCCTGCTTCTCCCCAAAACTGGCCCGTGAAAACAGCAGGAATTAGAGGATTCTCTCCTTTTAGCCTCAGTCCCAGGCTGAAGGGTACTACTGATCCCTCACTCAGACCTCTTATATGAGGAAACTGGGAGATGCTTTTTCTGCTTGGGGGTTGGGGAGACGGTGGTGCTATCCTGGGTGATGAGGAAAATGAAGGAGGGGCGGAGGGTGGTGGAGGAGAGGGTGGCCCCTGGGCACTTTGAGGGATCTTTGGGACATTAATGTGTCACTGGCCTGTGGTCAGGTGCATTCCTGACCTGGAGCTCAGGGGTGGGAGGCCAAGACTGGAGCAACTGATTTGGGGGCATTTCCCCACTAGATGGAGATTTTAAGTGTAAGTGCAGACAGAAGTGAGAACATTCACGGTGGGCTAAAGACGGAGTCTGGGGAGTGCTCACATTTAAGGACAATATTTAGCTCAGGGCTTGGTGAGCAGTGACTCTGCAATACCTACTTATTGAATAAATGGAATTTGGTGTGTGAGGAGCAACACAGGAAAAAAAGAACTAGTGGAATACAGGAGAGACAGGATTATCGTGAAAAGAGAATTTAAATACTGGAGCAATCAACAGGTGCTCCTATGAGCTGAGTATTTGAGGAGCGCTCTCAGCTCACTGGGGCAGCCAGGTGGGACAGGGGCAAGGCGGTGCCAGAGGAGTTGCTGGCTGGGCTGGTTACACTGGCTTCTCTGGCATTGACTGGAACAAACCTCCTCTTTTGAAAAAAAAAAAAGTATTGGATACAGACTTCATAGGCGTAAGTCTCAGAGGTAACCAAGACATAAGCCCTGGATGATTTAAGTTGATTTCTGACCCCTAACCAGAGTGAATGGTTGAAATCCTTCCAAGTTATATTTGCGTTGAAGAAATATTTTGCTAGTGATGGGGACTTTGGTTTAAATACCCATAATCAGTCCATTAGAAATGAAATGAGCATAAAGGTCTAATTTAGCCTTTTTTTTTTTTTTCATGAGCTGAAATCATTTGTGACTTTATCTGTGATTTTAGGAAACCCAGAGAGAATCCTTATAACATAGCTAGGAATATCAGAGAGAAGATCTTTATAATAGATTCTTTCTGAGATTCCTAGCTACATTTTGTGTTTAAAGTGCTCAACAGATACATTTTTTTTTTTAATCTGTTCTAGAAGTCCTTCTAAGAAATCTTGCAATACAACAGATACGGGGAGAAATTAGACAAAGTTTAATATAGAAGTGTGAGCATGAGAATAAAAAATGCCTCTCAGACAACATTTTAACAGTGAATTTTAATTCACATAGGATTTTCCCAAGGGCAGGAGATAATGAGATAATGTCAGTGGCTAAATAAGTCCCATACATCCAGGCTTGGCTAGGCCGGTGACTAGCTCTGTGACCTCAAGAACATGACTTAACCCATCTGGACTTTGGTTTTCTCTCTGTGTGATGAATTAGAGGGTTTAGAAGCCATGTCTCTGTTATAAAATTGTTTGTGGTGATGGTTGCACAACTCTTTGAATATACTGAACATCAGTGATTGTACACTTTAATAGGTGAATTGTATGATATGTGAACCATATCTTGATAAAGTACAATATATCGTACATGTGTGTGTATGTGGTATGTGTGTGTGTATATAGACATAAATACATATATATATCCCAGTTCTGAAATTCTTGAGTAATTCACTTCAGAGAAAGACAAAGATAGGTAAATGGATCTTTTACAGATCAGGTAACCAGGATAAATTACTGATAACCTAATTAATTATTCATTCTTTCCTAAAAGTCGCCTTATCTTACAGCAGCGTTTCTCAACCTGTGGGTCGCGACCCACGGGAACTGTATTAAAGGGCTGTGGCATTAGGAAGGTTGAGAACCCCTGCCTTACAGCGAATGAAGAACTGTAAACTCTAGAATTTGGCAGCACATGGGAACCTACAGGAAAGAAGAAATAAAATGAAAAGATTTTAAGTTGAGTTAATATTAATAACAAAATTTAATTCTTTGCTTTAGCATTGAGACTAGAACCTGTTCCCTGTGTTTGAAATTAAGTACTATTTTCTCTTATAAGATATTTTAATAGAGCTGCTTACTTTCCAGATAGGGATACAGCTTGAGCTATTAGAAATAAATACAAATAGCTTAGAGACGGCCTGGTGAAATGTGATGCCTGAACAATAAAAATACAGCTTATAATAATTACATCAGTGTTAGCGCTCAGTGGTTTTTATTTATTATGCTTATTTCATAGTAATTTTTCCTAACGGCATTTATTGTTGGGGAAGGTGGTGCAGGCATCACCTGTGTGACCTCTGACCTGGGAACTGTAGTAATAGACATCACATTCTTTCTACTTCTGGAATGCCTTGTCTCCCAGGGGCCTTGTTCTGTATTCCATGCAAGTCTAGGGACCAGTTTCATCTCTCCTCTTTTTCTGCTTCTCTCTGAGACTAACCATCTAGTGATGACACCTCTGTGGGCTCCATATTGAATATACTTCTTTTTGCCCTTATGTAGCAGTGCCCTTTAACCTCTGTCATGTGACCCAGCAACACACTAGGGGGGCCCCTGCCACAGCTTTTTACTAACCTTCCCCCTTTCTTCTGTAATGCACTAACCAGAAACATGGTAAGTGGTCTGGAGAGGCCTGGACTTACTCCTGCAATCATTGATAGCACAGGCTGGCCATTTATGGGCAAATGTTTCAGAGAAGGATATTCTTTGTAAATTATGAGATTTTCTAAGAAGATAAAATATTGTGCTCCTTTCTTTATAGATTATTTGATAAATTAATCTATAAATCTCTGTGTGTACGTGTGTGCACATGTGTATGTATATTTTTGGAGTCAGGGTGCTTGGGTAGACGTTCAAATCAAATTGATTTTGATTGTTTTTAAGTATCTGGAGGATATGATATAATCCAAACATTTCTTGCCACTGATGATTTTTTGTTTTATAAAGTAAATGGAACTCAGGGTATCACTTGAAATGTGATATAAAAATGCATTTGAAAGCAGGGATTTTTTTCCCCTGTGCTTCAGTTTAATTTTTCAGCTTTATTAACTGTGTTTCCCAAAGTTGAGTATGTAGGGGGTATCTTGTGTATTGGGGGACACTATTACAGGCATGCTTCACCCAGAAAATAAAACTTTCAGTAAACAGAACTGACCCACTACTTTATTTGGCTAAATAATAGGTGAACATATACACTAGACAGTCTATGTTAGCAAAACGTGGGTAGATTTTGCTTTTCTATAGAAACCTAGGAAAGTGCTGAGGTGGGGAAAGGGCCTGAGGGGAAGTACTGGGGTGAGATCAGGGAGGCATTAGTACAGTCCTACCTGTTACGGTTCTTTGAAATGCCTTCTCCATGGGCTCTCCCTTTGCAATTACCAGGGCCACCTGGGCTTTTCCCACACCCAGCACCAGCAGCCAGTGCCCTCCCAGCCTGGTGTTATTCCTTCTCATTTGGATGATTACATTGAGTAAATCTTTTTCAACGCTAACACCGTATTAAGCCTGTTCAAATCACCCTTTGGGGGTGGAGGCCGCTGCTCTTCAGTCTGGACTCTTGGGGTCTGCCCTGGTGAGTCTGCTGTCTCAGCCCTAGGTAGTCATCTGTGTCCACGTCCTTTCTTCTTTATGGGCCACAGATGGACAGGCCAAGGACCCTGGCAGCTCATGCGTGGGTGCGTCGCTGGCCACGGGCAGAGCACACCTGGCTCCAGCCCCGTCTCTTGTTTTTGGGAGACTTCACTAGTGTTGTTGCTTCTCATCCTATACTTTTTATTTCTTCTCTCCTGGACCATTTCCATAGTAGGACAAAGACCACTGGGTTAGGGAAATAACGGGAAGTCTGAGAGGGTTGTGGAGGGCTGATGGAGGATGGGTCTTGCACAGCTTTTTATGTGTGCCTGTGCTGGCTGGGATTGGAAGAGGACTATTTATACATTTTCCTAAGAATTTAGCACTGGTGTCAGACCAGAACAACACAGCTTCCTTAGAATGTTGATCTACTCTTGGGGAAAACACGGCAAGAGATTTTGACTTTAATTCTGAAATCCGTTTCTTTACATTTTCAATCACGTTTCAAACTACCCTTTGTCCTGTTTTACCGTTTCTAATGTTAAGTAGCTCTATCTTATTTAAAGTGATAATTTCCTTTCTTGAGGTAGAGCTTTCCTCTTCAAGCTTTTCAGATTCATGTCTCAAGGGTTTGGCTTTTTGCCGCATCTCTCTACATCTCATTTGCAGGTGATGCGTCCTTGGCTTCTGTTCCTCTTCCTGCTCTGCTTGCAAAGATACAGCTGATTGCTTAACTGAAGTGGTCACGCTCTCAACTTCTCCCTCAGTTCCTCTATCTATCTGTTTGTTATTTTCAGTTCTGACTCTGCTATTGTGGCCAGGTGCTTAGAATCTTTCCTCCAGTACGACTTGATCCTGTATTCCTTCTCCCCTCCCTACCCCTCCCCTCCGTGAGATGGGGTCTCACTGTGTCGCCCAGACAGGAGTGCAGTGGCAGTTCACAGGCACTACCTGGGCGCCAGAGATCTTCCTGTCTCAGCCTCCAAGTAGCTGGGACTGTGGTTGCCTGCTACTGTGCCTGGCTTTCCCTTTTTTTTCACGTATCTAAATTGTTCTGGGTAACCAGGCATTTTCATATTTTTTTACTTTTTCTAAAAACCATACATTCCTCTGCTCAATGTACTGGTTTGCTTGTTTAAATTATTCTTCTGTAAGATGGTATAGATTCGTAACCTTGGATATCCACTCTTCCGGTGTCTAATGGAATTCAACTACCTTTTCTCAGATTCAACATCCAGATTATCTAAATGGGCTTCGCATAAGGACAAGGAGTCACAGTCATACCACTTCTTTTTTCTTTTCTTTATTGTTTTGACTTTTAAGTAATCGGGCTGGGAAACAGATTTTGTGTTTTATTAAGGTAAGTCTTTTGTGCTTTGTGATGTCTTTGTTAGGTTTTTGACTTTTTGGAAAAACTGAGTCATCTCTCATAAGTGAGGCTAAATCTTAAAATTACATTTATGTGGATACGTTGATGTAAATATTCTAAAAAGTGTGTAAAATTTATAAAGATCTGATGGTCCTGTGTGATGCTGTCGGTTGACATTCTGATTCTTATCCTAAAATGCAGTAACTATAGAAGTAACTAAATTTCCTTGTTAATTGTTTGTTGCAATGAATTACCATAAGATTTTTAACCTTAGGTATTCTGAATGTTTGTCACGTACAGTTTTGATTCTTCCCTAAAGGCATCTGCAGTCAGACCGATGGCAAGGAATCTAACAAGTACCCTTGAATACATGTTTCTGATAACGTAGAAATCAATGAATTAACTAAAAATTTCCAAAAATCTAATAGAAAAACTGATACATTTATGAAACTGGTATCAAAGATCAAACAGAAAAAGAATTAATTACATAGGACTAAACTGATAATATATTATGATTTTTATCAATTTTATTTAAAATATTGCTGGTTCTTTAATGTTTTATTTTTTAGATTTGAGGAAGGTTTTTATTAGGCACATACGGAGAGTGCCAAAAAGATATATACACATTTTAAGAAAGGAGAAAACGGTCTTAAAATTGTAATACTCAGGTCACATTTGACTTTTCCAATTACAAGAGATTAAGATACAGTATATAAGATAACAAACATTATTGGCACATATTATTAAAATTTTAATACTTTTTTCTTTTTAAATATATGTATACTTTTTTTGGCACCCTCTCTACATTAATTTGGTAATGTGTACTCTTGTGAACAGTATTGAAATATTTGATTTTTCTCCCTATCAGATATATACAAAATAAAAATATTATGTAGGAATATTTTTCATTTTATGACAATATAATTATTTACATAAATTCAATAAAACTATTTTCTTTAAAACAGGATTCAATAAAAAAGTTAGTTATATTACTAAGATCTGAGTAAATACACGTTAAAAATTGTTTATAGGTTATGCAAATAAATTCTGAGGCCTGCCTTGATTTACCTTTCTAGCCTCAAAAGTTAAAAAAAAAGTCCAATCTGAGATTCAATCACTGTTCTTGCTACATCTATGTAAATACTCAGGCCAAATCTGATAAAATTAAACTTACTTTATAAACAAATTTGTCCTATTCTGATTATCTTTGGTAAAAATTGGGTTGCTTGTTCATTAGATTGCATTAGATTAGATTGTGCATTGTTTTCAAGTTTTCATTATTATTATTTCAATAATTATTATTATTTTGTTTTCATTATCTACCTATTAGAATAGAGTGAATGCCAAATTCTTCTAATGTTCTTCCATATGATTTTCTGCCGTGTAATTACTAAAAGTGGAAACTGCTTGTTCTTAAAGCTTTACCTATGAGCTAGAAGTAAGCCATTTAATATAAATTTCAAGGGACAGGCCTCACTAAAAGCCTGATGCCGGAACCAGAGGCATTCAGACTGGGAAACTGCTGACTTTGTGTTTTGGAGAGCTTTCCCCAAGACCCTGAGAACAATACTCCTTATCAGACAAGACTCTTACCTCTCTTGATGCCTCCTTTTTCATTTGACAGGGTAATGCTATCATTAAAACTTCACAGTCAGTAACTGCTGTGGGTAACCTGACGGAACCTGACCTGAGAACTCCTCTGGTGCACCTGTGGGTAACTTGGGCCGTATCCATAACACAACTCGTTACTCATCCCGTGAAGAGTTGGCACTCTCTGTGTTATATCAGCCCAGCCATGGAGCCCCCGTCCACGGCTGTGAGGCACAGCAGGTCTCTTCCAGGTCCTCGTGGTCCTTTGATTTGGGTAGTTGATTGCCCCTAGGCTTGGCTCTTAGGTCAGAACCATTGTACAAACTAGATTCGTCATATTCCTGTTGGTTTTACTTTGTATTTTCCTTCTTAAAATGTGTACCTGTTGTCTGTCAAATCTCTGCAGGAATACAACTCCTGGCAGAATGACGTTGGCTCAGGGCCTTTGAAATAATAGCCAACGCCCACAGAATAGACAAAAATCAAACTTCATAGTGAAATCCAGACAGAGGAAGCCCGAGAGCACCTCTTCCTGGCCTTCTTGTTGTTCACCTGTTCCTAAAAGGTCTTAATACTGACTCTTGCCGACCTTCCCCCAGTGTGGGACAAGACTGACTGGAACAGTTGGTCCTGCTAACGAGGGACCCTCAAAGTGACCACAGGCTGATGGATCAGTGGTGCTTTTGGAAAAAGGTCTTATTCAAAATGAGGAAAGGTCAACGTTTTAGATACCAGGATGAGATCACTCATGCTAGACCCAAACAAATTAGAGTTGGGAAAGGAAGAAGGAGCTTATGCTTGCCTATCTGAGATAAGACTGCCTCAAGTCTTTCTAAAATAACACCAAAAGATATTTCTTCATGCATTTCATTTGTTTTCTTCATGCATTTCACTTCACATTGCCACATATTTCCATGACCTGTTTTATCACTAGCCACTCTGTAGGACTGCAGCAATTCAGGTAAGATGCTCTCAGAGGAACGCTCGCCCAGTAATGGCATCTCTGTCAATGAATTGATCCCAGCTCTGGCTTTGAGCCTCTGGAACCATTGAGGTCCATTTCTAAGCAGGTTGGGTCCGTTTGTCCTTTTTGCCAATAAAAGCACTCTCCCCTTTCCCCTCCTTCTGTGGATGTGTCTGTGGCTTGCAGTGGTTGTGTTTCTGGATTATAATCTTCTTTGCTTACTCCGGAATGAACTCATTAAGTTGAGAGATAATTTTCTCTGATGTCTTCTTTTGGCTAACACTGTTTGCATGCAGATATGCTCTCTGGGATCTTTTACCTTGAAAAAAGAAAGCTGAAAACCCTTCATCTCAGATCTCTTTACCTGTGACTTTTCCCCCCTTGCCCCTGCCCAGGAAAGTATAGTGAGAAGTTATTGTCCTGCCTCTATTTCGTTGCTATTCCAGTCGGCTTTCTTCCCCACTGCTCTGAGACCTTGCCTCCTAGGGCTGGAGTGACCTCCAAGTTGCCAACACCCCGGTCCCCCCCTCGTATGTGGGGGCCTCCCAGGGAGCTCGGGGCCCATTCTCTCTGTTCACAGCACCTGCTACACTAGCTTGGTTTCCCTCTGGACTCAGTGGCTGCTCCTTCAGGCCTTTTCTTTTGATTTCTAAATTCCGAAATACCCCTGGCTTTGGCAAAGTTTAATTCCAGCTCAAATGTTCCTCCTGGGTACAGACTCATAAACCCTAATGCCCACATCCCCTCTCTCCTTGGATATTTAAAAAGATCTCAAACTTAAGATGTCTAAACCCAAACTGTTACTTTTTTCCACCCCAACCTGTTTTTCTACTGGTGTCTAACATCTGTGCAGCTGCTCAAGTGAAACCAACCAATGAAATGAAACAAAACCTCATCCTTGATTGTTTCCCTTATTCCCAATAACATCTGCAAGTCCTTCCTCTTGGTTCTACTTTCAAAAATAATCCTTCATCCAACCACTCTTCTTCATCTCTGCTGCTGTCATCCTGGTCCTGGCCACCGTTTCCTGTTCTCAGAGGTATAGTAGCGTCCTAGGCAATTTCCAGACCTTTACTCCTTCCCCGCTACTTCCTGTCTGCCCACAGTGGCCAGGACGCTCTTATTAAAAGGTATCTCGGAACATGTCATTCTTCTGCTTGCAAGTTGTCAGCAGCTTCCAGTTGCATTCAGAACACAACCATCTTTTGTTACAAGTTGGGTGGATTTGGAGAACATCCTCCTACGTAGTGTCTCCCAAGAATGGAGAATCAGACACCCCATGTGCTCCACGCTATGCGGAAACTTGCAGATTAATAACACCGTGCACATATGAGGGAAAAAATTAATTCAAGAAGTGAAGGGGGGGGGGTTTGGCAAGTTCCCACCTAACTGGTACAAGGGAGGGGTGAAGGTCAATTACAACTTGGACTTTACCTTGCAAATGAAAACAATGTAACCTGATCACACACACCCTCCTGTTAATCTGAAATAAAACAAGGCAGAGTAGAACCCGAACTCTCTCCTCGGGCCCAGGAAGCTCTCCAAGACTTGTCCTCTCCTTTTCCTTTCCTGCCAGTGTTCAGCCACACTGGCTCCTTGTTCTCTCCTTAATGTGTTAGCTGTTCTCTCAGCCTCATACTTTTCCCTGCATCCTTGCAAGGTATTTCCCTTTTATCATTCAGATCACACCTCAGATTAAGCTCACTTAAGAAAAGTGTTTTTAGTGTAGTCCTCATCCCTGTTCTTTTTTTTTTTTTTTTTTTTTTTGCAGTTTTTGGTGGGGCTGGGTTTGAACCCGTCACCTCAGGCATATGGGGTTGGTGTCTACTCCTTTGAGTCACAGGTGCCACTCAGTGAGTAGGGCGCCAGTCCCATATACCAAGAGTGGCGGGTTTGAACCCGGCTCCAGCCAAACTGCAAACAAACAAACAAACAAAATAGCTGAGCATGGCTCGGCACCTGTGGCTCAAGTGGCTCAGGCACCAGTCATGTACACCAGAGCTGGAGAGTTCGAATCCAGCCTGGGCCCGCCAAACAACAGTGATGGCTGCAACCAAAATAAAATAGCTGGGCATTGTGGCGGGTGCCTGTAGTCCCAGCTACTTGGGAGGCGGAGGCAGGACACTTGCTTGAACCCAGGAATTGGAGGTTGCTGTGAGCTGTGATGTCACAGCACTCTATCCAGGGTGACAGCTTGAGGCTCTGTCTCAAAAAAAAAAAAAAAAAAATACCTGAGCGTTGTGCGGGCGCCTGTAGTCCCAGCCACTTGGGAGGCAGAGGCAAGAGAATCGCCTAAGCCCAGGAGTTGGAGGTTGCTGTGAGCTGTGCCGCCACAGCATGGATTTATAAGGTCACTTCTTAGGAGAGGGCTTCCCTGACTATCCAATTCCAATAGACATTTACCTTCCCTAGTGTGTTACTAAGTTTTTTTTTTTTACTATATCACAAAAATTTTAATATTTTGATAACTGTTTTTCAATATGTTTGGTTCCCTTTATGATCCTATGTATTTTTAATTAAGCTTTTTATTTTGAGACAATTGCAGATTCACATACAATTCCAAGACACAATAAAGATTCCTTGTATCCTTTACCCAGTTTTCACCAATGGTAACATTAGGAGAAACTATAGTACAGTATCACAATGGTGGTATTTATGTTGATTCGGTCAGGATCTAGAACTGATTTATCACCACAAGGATCCCTTGTGTGGCCCTTTCATAATCTTACCCACGTCCCTCTGGCCCCCACTCCCTCCGTAACCATTAGTAACCACCATTTGTTCTCCATTTCTGTAATTTTGTCATTTTGGGAATGTTGAATGATGGAATCATACAGTCTACAACCTGTTGGGATTGGCTTTTTAAAAACATCTCAGCGTGATGCTGTAGAGAGCCATCCAGGTTGGTATGTGTTTCCATAATCTGCCCTTTGCATTACCCATGGGTGCCCCGTGGAATGGATGTATCACAGATCATGTAACCGTTCACCTGTGGGTGGACACCGGGCTTGTTCCTGGTTTGGGGCTGTTGTGAGTAAAGCTGCTCTAAGTCTCCATGCCCTAGTTGTGTGTGGGTGTGAGTCTGCATTTCTCTGAGATAAATGAGCAGGAGTTGTTGGATTACGCAGCAGTTGTATCTTTACTTTTTAAAGAAGCTGCCATCTTCTTTTCCAGAGTGGCTGTACCATGTTATATTCCCACTAGTGACGTGTGACTGTTCCAGTTTGTCCATATCCTCTCCAGCATTTATTGTCACCGTTTTTTATTTTAGCCCTTCTGGGAGGCATGTAGTGATATGTCATTGTGGTTTTAATTTGCATTTCCCTACTTGCTAATGACATTGACTAGCTTTCCATATGCTTATTTGTTTTCTGTAACTCCTCTTAGGTGAAATGATGTCTCTTCAAATCTTTGGACCACATTCTAATTAGATTTTTAAAAAACTGTTGAGTTTTCAGTTCTTTACGTATTCTAGGTACTGGGCCTTTTTGGGGTATGTGGTTTGCAAATGTTTTCTACTGTTCTGTACCTTATGCCTTTAAATCCTCTTAATAGGGTCTTTTACAGAGCAAAAGGTTTTAGTTTTGATGAAGCCAAACTTAAGAATTTATTCTTAAAAGGAATCATTCTCGAGATCCTGAAAATTATTTTCTCTTTTGTTTGTTCCCAAAAGTTTTATGGTTTAATGTTTTACATTTAAGTCTGATTCATTTTGAGCTTTTTTTTTTTTTTGAGACAGAGCCTCTAGCTGTCACTCTGGATAGAGTGCGGTGGCATCACAGCTCACAGCAACCTCCAACTCCTGGGCTCAAGCGAGTCTCCTACCTCCGCCTCCCAAGTAGCTGGGACTACAGGCGCCCACCACAACGCCTGGCCATTTTTTGGTTGCAGCCGTCATTGTTTGGCGGGCCTGGGCTGGATTCGAACCCGCCAGCTCAGGTGTACGTGGCTGGCGTCTTAGCCACTTGAGCCACAGGTGCCAAGCCAATTTTTTATTTTTGGTAGAGACAGGGTCTCACTTTGGCTCAAGCTGGTCTTGAACTCCAGTAATCCAGCCACCTCAGCCTCCCAGAGTGCTAGGACTACAGGGGTGAGCCACCATGCCCAGCCCATTTGCAACTCTTATCAACACAGAACTAGGCATCTATCATCTTTTTTTTTTTTCTTTTTTGAGACAGAGCCTCAAGCTGTCACCCTGGATAGAGTGCCGTGGCATCACAGCTCACAGTAACCTCTAATTCCTGGGCTCAGGCAAGTCTCTTGCCTCTGTCTCCCAAGTAGCTGGGATTACAGGCACCTGCCACAACGCCCGGCCATTTTTTGGTTGCAGCCGTTATTGTTGTTTGGTTGGCCCGGACTGGATTCGAACCCACCAGCTCAGGTGTACGTGGCTGGCGCCTTAGCCCGTTGAGCCACAGGTGCTGAGCCGGCATCTATCATCTTTAACAGGCACTGCAGAGACTGGAACCATAGTAATAGCAAGACTTGATATAATAATCAGTAGGGGCCAGGCATGTTGGCTCACACCAGTAATCCTAGCCCTCTGGGAGGCTGAGGAGGGTGGAAGGCCTGAGCTCACAGGTTCCAGACCAGCCTGAGTCAGAGCGAGACTTCATCCCCCCAAAAAATAGCTGGGCCTTGTGGCAGGCACCTATACTCCCAGCTACTTGGGAGGCTGAGGCAAGAGAATTGCTTAAGCCCCAGAGTTTGAGGTTGCTGTGGGCTGTGACACCACGGTACTCTACAAAGGGTGACAAAATGATACTTAAAAGAAAAAAAAAAAGACAGGGCACAGATAATTGGAATAACTCCGTCAAAAATTAACATCTAAGGCTCAGTGCCTGTAGCTCAGCGGTTAGGGCACTGGCCACATACACCAAAGGTTGGCGGTTCGTACCTGGCCTGGGCCTGCTAAACAATGACAAGTGCAATAAAAAAAAAGCAGGGCATTGTGATGGGCACCTGTAGTCCCAGCTACTTAGGAGGCTGAGGCAAGAAAATCGCTTAAGCCCAAGAGTTTGAGGTTGCTGTGAGCTGTGACATTAGAGTACTCGATTGAGGGCAACATAGTGAGACTCTGCCTCAAAAAAAAAGAATTAACATCTAAGACCCAAGTTCAAATCAAAGACTATAATTATTTTCAAATCTACGACACATTCTCAGGGCTTGAATGTTTCTCAATTACTTAGATAGGAAATAAATTAACTCACATTCCACTTTCTTGCCCTCATAGAGTGCCATGGCATCACAGTTCACAGCAATCACAAACTCTTGGCCTTAAGTGATTCACTTGCCTCAGTATCCCAAGTAGCTGGAAGTATAGGCACCCATCACAACACCCAGTTTTTAGAGACAAGGTCTTGCTCTGGCTCAGGCTGGTCTCGAACCTGCGAGTTTAGGCAATCCACCCACCTCGGCCTCCAAGAGTGCTAGGATTACAAGTGTCAGTGAGCCACCGCACCTGGCCCACATTCCACCTTTCACAAGTATTCTCTAAATCCATTTGTTGCACCTCTAAGTGAAGTGCTACTGAACAATGATTACTGGATAGGTGAAGTAGTCTTGCAAGTTAAGAAATATTTTTTGGAGGACAAAACACAAATGATCTAAAGAAATAACCCTGGCTGGCTTGGCGCCTGTGGCTCAATGGGCTAAGGCGCCAGCCACGTAAACCTGAGCTGGCGGGTTCGAATCCAGCCCCAGGACCCGCCAAACAACAATGACGGCTGCAACCAAAAAATGGCCGGGCGTTGTGGCGGGCGCCTGTAGTCCCAGCTACTTGGGAGGCAGAGGCAAGAGACTCGCTTGAACCCAGGAATTGGAGGTTGCTATGAGCTCTGATGCCA
>CAUYON010097403.1:0-12386 GCA_963573935.1 Arctocebus calabarensis | reverse complement strand
CAGCCTCCCTAGTAGCTGGGACTACAGGCGCCCGCCACAGCGCCCGGCTATTTTTTTGTTTTGCAGTTCGGCCGAGGCCGGGCTTGAACCCGCCACCTTCGGTATATGGGGCCGGCGCCCTACTCGCTGAGCCACAGGAGCAGCCCCATCTCTGTTGTTTTAAGCCACCAAATCTGTGGTACTTATTACAGGGGCAACAGAATACAACTATATATACTTGATGATAATAAAACAGGGTAAAGAGAACCACTCTAGACAGGAGGGGTGAGCAAGGCCCCTTTGAGGAGGGAACATTGAGCAAGAAACATGAATAAGGGGTCAGTTAGGTAGAAACTTAGGCAAAGAGCGTTCTGCGTAGAAGCAGCAGCAACTGGCAAAGGCCCTGGAGCAGGAACACGCTTCACAAATACAAAGAGCAAGGAGGAGGCCATTGTGGTTGGATGGAGGGAACCAAGGAGGGGGGATGAAGCAGGGTGAGGGCCAGGGTGAGGCCTTTACCTTCTACTCTGAGTGTGATCAGAAGTCTTTGGGATCCGATTTACATGTAAAGGGATCTCTCCATTAGTTAAGGGCATAGATCAGTCCAAACAAGGATCTGCTATTGATGGAGCTTTTTTTTTAGAGCTGGGGGAGCCAAAATAAAAAGCAAACAAACAGGCCTGGTGCCAGTAGCTCAGTGGTTAGGGCGCCGGCCACATACACTGAGGCTGGCAGGTTCAAACCCAGCCTGAACCTGCTAAACGACAATGACAACTGCAACAACAACAACAAAAAATAGCCAGGCGTTGTAGCGGGCACCTGTAGTCCCAGGCTGAGGCAAGAGAATTGTGTAAGCCCAAGAGTTTGAGGTTGCTATGAGCTGTGATGCCACGGCACTCTACTGAGGGCAACAAAGTGAGTGAGACTCTGTCCCCCCACCCTTCCCAAATGCAAACAAACATAAAACCCCTCACAGTCTCTGGAAGTTTCAGCTGCTTTTGGTGGTTTTCACTTAAGACTGCTTCACAATGGGCAGTGCCTCTGGCTCAGTGGGTAGGCCACCGGCTCCATACACCGATTATGGCGGGTTCAAACCAGCCCAGAGCAAACTGCAACAACAAAAATAGCTGAGCATTGTGGTGGGCCCCTGTCATCCCAGCTATTCCGGAGGCCGAAGCAAGAGAATCGCCGAAGCCCACGAGTTGGAGGTTGCTGTGAGCTGTGTGACACCATCGCACTCTACCGAGGGTGATAAAGTGAGACTGTCTCTACCAAAAAAAAAAGACTGCTTAACAACACCTAAGTTATTTCATTTGGTTAACCTTTGATTTCTTATTCCTCCAAATTAGTGCTGTCCATAAAAATATAACTTGAGCCATGTATGTAATTTAAGATTTTTCAGTAGCCACATTTAGAAAGGGAAAAAGAAACAGGTGAAATTAATTTTAGTAACATTTTTATTTAACCCAACATATCCAAGTGGTTATCATTTCAACACATAACCAATATAAAAATATCAATAATAAGAGAGCTTTCAGTCTTTTTTTCATAGCACATCTTCAAAATCTAGTGTACATTTTTCATCTATGGCACACGTCAATTCGGATGCTAAATTTTTATCAGAAATATTTGATGTGCATTTAGAGTTTACACAACTCACAGTTGCAAATGTAGATTCATGCAATCAGGTTGTTCCAGATGAACTTTAAACTTTCCCAGTAACTGAATCAAGTGTCAGTGTTCACATTTAAATGAATTACAACTCATTATAATTTAAAAACCAGTGTATTAAAAACCACTCTTGCCACTATAGCGATGGCAACCGCTGTACTGGCTGGCACATATCTGGATTGATTTTAATCTTCTCCAAGCCCACTGCCTTGCCGCACCCACCTGGGAGGAAATGTCACAGCTACTATGGGTTCTCTGTGCATCCGAAATCTTCACAGGGTGATCACTAACTACACTTAGATGAGGGATTCTCAGGCCATTAGTCTACAAGGCTCCTTTAACATTTGTCGAGATTCCCCCCACCTGTTGCTGCAGCAGGTCTGGAAGACACCCCCCCCACCCCACTCCCACCCCGTGTTCCTCCCCACTCCCAGCTACCCTCCCATCTTGCACGTGATCAGTCTGTTCCCTATGCCTCCCACACCCTCCATCCTGGAGTGAGCTCCAACTCTCTCCCTCCCAAAGTCCCTCTCTCCACCAACCCCCCACTTCTGGAGGGGATCCCACAATTGCACTGCTCAGTCTGGCCTTTCTTTCCTTGCATGGAGCAGGAAAGGGATCCACTCACGCCAGGTTATGGGTGTATCCTACTGAATGTCCCATCATCCATACTAAGGAAGGAAAGTACTTCTCTTTGTGTAATAGAATCTGCCCCAATTTACCCTTATGTTATTGAACAAAAAGGTGTGGTGTCTCCCTTCCACCCTTGAATTTGTTCAAATCCAGCCTACCAGCAGACCCTGACGTCACCAGGTAGAACTCAGGGGTTGGTTCCTACATGCCATACTAAGAGGCTCCAGCAGATAGAGACCAGGACTCCTTTGGGCCTCAGAGCAGATGCCATTTTGTAAGCTGATGGCCTCTGTTCCATTGTGTCCAGGAGATTTGTGACTTTAAAAAAAAATTTTTTTTTTTACTTTTTTTTTTTTTAGCCTCCCAACCTAACTCAGACCCAGCCAGGCCTCCCCCAGCCCTGCCTAGCTCCTCACTCCCTATACTCCCATACTGGGCTCCCTGCTTTTACCAATAGACAGCTCCTGGGAACAGCTCCAGCTCTACTCAGCCCTGCCTCCCTTCTCCTCTAGGCCATCCTGTGGTCTGTTCCATGTACCTCTCACACTTTTCCCTTCACTCATCCTTTTGTCTCAGCTCAAATGTCATTTCTTAATTCATTTAAAATTCACTTCCTTTTTTTTGCTTGTTTGTTTTTATCTCATAGCATCCTACACACTTCTTTGATGCCCTTGGCACAATATATGCATGACATGTTACTTGTGTGCTTATTTTTCTACCATCTGCTTCCCTCACTAGTGTGGGATCCCCATGGCAGCAGGGCCTGTGAGAACTATTCACCACTGATATCTTGAATGGATGGATAAAGGGGGACAGAAAGAAAGAGATATAGAGACAGAAAGAGGAAAAGATGAAGACCAATGGGAAGGAGAAAAGTAACAGTAATAACAATAGATTGCTATTATTTAATTAACATTTAAAATATGTTAAATTAATTATAATCAAGTCAGGAACTTACTCTGGGTCTGCCTTTAAAGGGCTGCAGTGACTGAGAGAAGAATCTCAGGGCACCCCTGGGGTTTGGGCCTGAGCTCTTGGGTGAATAGGGTACCACTCATTGAGGGAAGGAGCCTGGGGGGGGTTGGATGGGTCAAGTGGGGGGAAAGTAAATCTATATCTTTCTTTTCTCTTTTTTATTTATTTATTGTTTTTGAGACAAAGCCTCAAGCTGTCACCCTGGATAGAGTGCTGCAGCATCACAGCTCAAAGCAACCTCCAGTTCCTGGGCTCAAGCGAGTCTCTTGCCTCCACCTCCCAAGTAGCTGGAACTACGGGCGCCCACCACAACACTCGGCCATTTTTTGTTTGCAGCCGTCATTGTTGTTTGGCGGGCTCAGGCTGGATTCGAACCCGCCAGCTCAGGTGTACGTGGCTGGCGCCTTAGCTCGTTGAGCCACAGGCGCCGAGCCTCTTTTCTCTTTTTTAAATGACTTCCAGAATTCTCAGTAATCTCTCCTTGTCATTTTATCTCTGCCTCTGTGCCTGTCCCTTTCTCTCTCTCTGTTTCTGCGTCTCCTTACGTCCTCCTGTATGTTTGTGTCTTTCTTTGTCCTTTGTCTTTCTGTCTCAGCGTGTCTGGCTCCATCTCTCTGTGTTCCTCTGTTTCTCTTCATCTCCTTGTCTCTCTCTCTTTCTGCCTCTCATCTCTGTGTCTCTGTGACTTTCTCTTTGCCTCTATCTCTTCCCCTTATCTTTCAGTGTCCTCTGGCTCCACCTCTCTTGTGTCTCTGTTTTTATGTTTCTATGTGTCTCTGTCTCTTTCTATGTTTCTCCCTTTATCTCTCTCTGTGTCTCTGTTCCTCTGTATCTCTGTGTGTCCTTCTGTGACTTCATTTCTCTGTCCTTGGGTCCCAGTCTTTTTGTTTGTCTCTCTGTCTCATTGTCTCTCCCTCCCCCTCTTCCACCAGCCTGGCTTCTGACCCCTGGGGCCTATCCCCACCTGCCAGACCAGAAAGCATCCCGCAGCATGTTTCCCCCAAATCTGTCTTGGGCTTACCACCCCCAGATAATTCTGGGTCACAGTCTGGTCTGCCTGACTTAAGATGGGACAGGCCAGGGGTGGGGCCACAGAACAGGGATAGGCCACCTGCTACCCTTCCCTCCTCAGCCCCTGACCTTGTTCCCCACTACTGCGGCTACTCACAGTCTCTCACCACCCAACCTTAGTCAGGTCTGGCTTCTATGAGATCTGAGCCCTCCCAGCGACACAGCCAACCCCCCACTGCACTCTCGACCCTATCCTGGGGGTCACAGCTGCTCCTCCCAGCACCCTGTGTGCCCTTGGGAGCTGGATACAGACAGACAAGTCGAGACAAAGCTAGAAGGCCAGACAGTGAGAAATTGGAGAGCAAGAGACACAAGGACAGAGAAACCGTGACAAATACGGAGACAGAACCCCATACAGAGAGGAAAACAGATGGAAAGACAGAGAAGAAAGGCCTCGGCGCCTGTGGCTCAACGGGCTAAGGCCCCAGCCACTTCACCTGAGCTGGCCGGTTCGAATCCAGCCCTGGCCAGCCAAACAACAATGGTGGCTGCACCAAAAAATGGCCGGGCGGTGTGGCGGGCGCCTGTAGTCCCAGCTACTTGGGAGGCGGAGGCAAGAGACTCGCTTGAGCCCAGGAATTAGATTGCTGTGAGCTATGATGCCACATCACTCTATCCAAGGTGACAGCTTGAGGCTCTGCCTCAAAAAAAAAAAAAAAAGGAAGAGAGAGAGAAGAAAGAAGACAGAAAGTAAGCAGAGATAAAGGAGTGATGAACAGAGGGAGAGAAACACAGGCAGGGAGTGACAGAGATAGCCAAGGAGACACAGAGGCAGGAGAGAGACAGGGAGACACAGAGACATTCAGAGACATTCATGCTTCATCATTGGCATCGGCGGGTCCGCCCCTCACCCGCGCCGGCTCTGCGGTCTACACCCTCTCTTTAGGTGACCTCATCGCCGGGCTCTAAACCCCAGCTCTCCCCCAGGACTCCCCACTGTCTCTCTCCTGTTCTGACCTTTGCCCTCTGCGGTCCCACACCCCCACCTTCAGTCCTGACGGCATCCCCTGCTCCACCCGCCCACCACACACACACTCTGCTCCCGTCTCCCAAAGGGCACCGCCCTTTGCAGCGCGGGTGCTCAGACCACGCCGGTCCGCCGGCACAGAGACCCCCGCGTCCTTCTCTCTGCGCCCCATCACGACGTCTCCCGCCCTGGCCATTGCAGCCTCCCACCACCGCGCTGCTGCCACCTCACCCGACCGTCGGTTCTCCAGGCTGATGTACTTTAAAAGTAGAGAAGATGAGGCCAGTCCCTCCCTCCTGCTTAAAATCCATCTCGCCTAAATAAAACCCAAAGTCCTTAATCCCGGGCGTTAAACCCAAGCATGGGTATGTCCTCCTCCCGCCAGCTCTGCTCTGGCCACGGGAGCCTCCAGGCTCTGTCCCGCGCACCAAGCCTCACCGTCCCCCCCCCCCCCCCCCGTCGACCAAGCCCCTGCAACGCTCCCCTTCCAGACCCGATCCTCCGATCCTCCGGCTCATCTTTTGCCTCTCAGCTCAATGTCCCCTCTTCTGAGACTCCCGGACCACCACCTTATTGGCTGGTCCCGTTCCTTATCCTTCACTGTCCGTGCCCTCCGCTAGGACGCGAGCCCCAGGAGCGCGCTGACCGTGCATTTTAGTTCTGCTGTCCCCGCGCCTGCAGCCACCCCGGGAGCGCGGTGGGTGCGCGGTTGCTCCTCGCGAAGCGAAGGCGCCCATTGCTCACGCTCACCCAGAGCCTGCAGCGCCTGGGCCACCTAGCCGAGCCACTTTCTGCTTGTTCTCGCTTTTAATTCACTTTGGGAATGGGAATGGTTACCCTGCTTTTACTCATAGGAAGATGGAGGCTAACCGGGTGTGGTCACCTGCCCAAGTCCTAAAGGTAGTACGTGATGTAGGCTTGAAGCCTGGAAAAATTGCTGGGGAAGCGCAGAAAGGGAGAGGTGGAGAAGGAGAGAGGAGGGGGGAGTATTTAATGAGAGGGAGAGAACCAAGAAAGACGTGGCAGGGCATTCCAGGCTCCAGGGTCTCCCCCCACCCCAACCCCTGCTCCAGCCTCCGCTGGGTACCCAGAGTCTGCCTGGTACCAAGGCAGCCTGAGAGAGTTGAGCTGGCAGCACCTGAGCGATGGAATGTGTCCCCGAGGGGCAGGCTAGCCTTGGCTGACTATGCTGCTTATAAGCTCTGTGGGAGCCCCTGTAGGAGGCAGTAGGCGGGAGCTCCACTTAGCAGCAGAATCCAGGAGCCCAGACGTGGCCAGGTAAGAGGCCCGGTGGTCACCACCGAAAAGCCTGCAGTCTTTGTTACCTGGCTCTCCCTACAGCTCCGCGTCACTGTGATTCTCAGCCCTTGGACCTTTTCTGTTCTTCATCTCTCTAGACAGCTCTCACTGTTCCTAGCTATGACAGTGAGATGTTACCCCTGTTAGGAGCGTCCTCCGGTTCTCTCTCTACATACCTGAGCGTGTCTCTCTCTCTCTCCTCTCTGTGTCTCTCCATGTCTCTAGCTCTCAGCCTGTCTCTGAGTACATCTGCTAAATATTCTGTCTCTCTGAAGGCCAAATCGCTCCCTGCCTTCTCCCCTTTCCAGCTGTGCCTGTTCACAGATGGCTGGACGGCTAGGCATTTTATACCTTCCTTTCTCCCTAGTTCTCTCTCTCTCTCTCTTTCTCTCTCAGTCTCTAAATCTGTCTGTACTTTCTGGATCTGGGGGAGGGGGCGTTTACATAGTCTTGCCAGCCCAATAACATCCCAGGGGATGAGGAAGGGGGCAGAAAGAGAGACACGGGGAAACTTGGTCTGAAGACTCTCAGATTTGCCTGAATCCCAGTTCTCATCTTCAGGTGCTGACATGGTGGCCACAGAGGGAAAACCTTGGGACTTGTTCCTGGGGTACCTCATCCTTGGTGTCACAGGTATCTGAGTATGCATGCGTGACTGTGCTCGGGGGTACAGTATTTGTTAATGTTCAGGCATGACTCAGTGTCTTCCTTGTGACTCTAAAGTGGCCGTGAGACAGTAGCATGTGACCACTCCCCTGTGGCTGTACACGTGTAATTCCTCCAATCACGGTGAATCTTGTGTGACAGCATGACGGGATGTGCGGTTGTACCTCTGAGGGTCAGTGTGTGATTGGGTGAAAGGCCCTGAGGTTTGTGCCTCTGAATACCTTGGGGAGTGACCAAAGGGTGGTGATGCAGGGGAGGCAGGGTAAACCGAGGGGCGACACGCGAGATGGTGCTTCCGAGGGAGCCGCGGCTTGCTGGGAGTCTGTCCCTACTTCCTGAGTCTTCAGTCCTCAGACCCCCAGGGCCCACGTCCCAGGAGTATGTATGGTCGTTTCTGTGAGGAGGACTAGTGGCTGGGCGTGACTGCGGGCGAGCCTGGGCCGGGGAAGGCGTTCGGGACCTCCTCCCTGAGTGTCTGGCTGTGTCTGCCTATCCTTCCCTCCGCCACTTGCGGTGGGGACTGTGCCTGGCGTGCTGCTTGTGTGGTGTGAGTCCCAGAGATGGGTCTGCCACTCAAAGCTGAACTCCACCTCCTGACCCAAGCGACCCTGCCTCGGGTCCTCTGATCCCGCTTCCACCCATAACTCCTTCCCCTGAGCCCTAACCACTGTGAGCCCTGACTTCCCGAAGGAAGTCCAGACCTCCCGGCCCTGACCACGCCCCTACATAGTGACCCCACCCCCAGAAGCCCTATGCCCGCCCCCAGACGTGACCCCGCCCTAGAAGCCCTGACTCCGCCCCCAGGATCTCGCGCCTCGGGCACCAGCAGCCAGATCGTAAACGGCGAGGACTGCAGCCCGCACTCGCAGCCCTGGCAGGCGGCACTGTTCACGGAAAACGAACTTTTCTGCGCAGGCGTCCTGGTGCATCCTCAGTGGGTGCTGTCAGCCGCACACTGTTTCCAGGAGTGAGTGAGAGGGTGGAGAGGGTGGAGAGGGCAGAGCAGGACCTGGGCCCGGGGGCGGGACCTGGGTGTAACCCTACCTGAGGGGCGGGCCTAGTGTGAGGTTCCCCTGAAGGTGTGCAGGTGTGAAGGTTCTGGGCACAGGAAGGAGCTGAGCCTAGTTGGGGGCGTCCAGAGGGAGGGGAAGGGAGGTGGCGATTGCCCTGAGTGGAAAGTTCAGCTCAGGGGCTGAGTCCCTAGCTAGCTAAGGCAAGTTCTTGTCCCTCCCTGGATTGTTTTGAAGATTTGGGATCATGGTTAAGCTAGCGAGGAGGACCGGGTCAGGGTAGGGAACCGGGTCATCCCCGTTTTGGTGGATGAAAACGGAGATAACAACGTAATTGCCACAAAACCTACCCGCCCTCCGTGGTCCTCAGCTCCTACACCATCGGGCTGGGCCTGCACAACCTCGAGGCCAGCCAGGAGCCAGGCAGCCGGATGCTGGAGGCCACCCTCTCCATACGACACCCAGAGTACAACAAACCCTTGCTCGCCAATGACCTCATGCTCATCCGGTTGAACGAATTAGTGACCTCATCTGACACCATCCGGGACATCAGCGTCTCCTCCCTATGCCCGACCGCTGGGGATTCGTGCCTGGTTTCTGGCTGGGGTCTGCTGGTGAACGGTGAGCTCCTAAGCAGGGTCTCCCCTCTTTGAGGCGCCCTATGCCGGGACGAGGGGGCTGACCCAGAGCTCTGTATCCCAGGTAGACTGCCCACAGTGCTCCAGTGCGTGAATGTGTCGGTGGTGTCCGAGGACAAGTGCAGAGAGCTCTATGACCCGGTGTTCCACCCCAGCATGCTCTGTGCCGGCGGGGGACAGGACCAAAAGGACGCCTGCAACGTGAGCCATACGGAGGGAGAGGCGCAGGTGGCCCGAGGACAACTATAAAAGGGGGGACAGAGACACGGGGAAGGATAGTGACAAAGGGAGAGAGAAAAGGATAGAAACAGGTAAATAGGAATTAAAGGGAAGTAAGGAAAGAAATGAACAGAAATAGAGACATGGGGAGATAGAAACACACATAAAAATGTAGTTGACCCTTGAACAAGTGGGGGTATATAACTTTTGACTCCCCAAAACTTAGCTAACAGCCTAGACCAGAAGTTTCGCTGATAACGTAAACAATCCAACAACACATTTGTTACATGCATTCATGACACAGCTAGCTTTTCTCTAAATTTTGGGATAGTTCTGGGTTGTGGTTCACCTGCACATGTTTTCAAACTGTTGGGAATATCAAAAACAATTTCCAATATATATTTATCAAAAATACACACATGTAAGTGAACCTACACTGTTCAAACCCATGTCATTGAAGGGTCAACTTTATACCCAGAAAGAAACAGAGAGACAGGCAGACTCATAGAGATAAAACCCAAGGAGAAATAAGAAAAATCCAGAATCTACAAAGTGATATAGAGACACACAGAGACACCGAGACAGAGAAACAGGCCATAGAAACAAAGAAGGAGAGACAGAGACGAACAGCAAGCCCAAGAGAAGCAGCCAGCTGCTAGGACATAGGACATAGGGGAGCAAGATTAGACCGGTCACGACTCTGGACTGGAACTTCCAAAGGGCGTATTGCTGGGGTTTGTTCTCCTTGTCTCTCCATCTTATTTGGTTCTGCTCCAATCTTACATCTATATCCACCTGTCTATGTTTCGGATTCTGACTCTCTCTCTCTTTTTTCACAATAGGGTGACTCTGGGGGCCCCCTGATCTGCAATGGGTCCCTGCATGGCCTTGTGTCTTTTGGACAAGCCCAGTGTGGCCAAGTTGGAGTGCCAGGTGTCTACACCAACCTCTGCAAATTCACTAACTGGATAGAGAAAACCATCCAGGCCGGTTAGCTCAGGGCCTGGGGCCTGTGAAGTTGAACTCCACATATATCCTGCTAAAGAAATTCAGGAACTTGAGTCCCAGCCCCTTCTCCCTCACACCCAGAAGTCCAGACCACAAGCCCTCCTCCTTCAGACCCAAGGGTAGGTCACCCCTAGCCCCTCCTCCCTCACACCAGGAGTCCAGTCCCTCCAGGAATATTTTCCTGCATACAGTGCCCCCTGGTGGCACAATGTTCGATCAACTTCACCAGTGTTAGAGAAAGTTGGTTTTTCATCTTTTTTCCCCCCTTCTCCTAAATCCAGAAATAAAATCTGAGAGAAGCACAGGCTCTGTCTGAAGTGTCTGCCTCATTTCCCCTCCTACTTAAGGCATTCATGGAAGTAACTTTCCCTCTTTGCGTCTCTTTTTCCCCATCTGAGAAATGGGAGCTCCAACCAGGAGAGTCACAGAGTTTCAGAGAGAGGAGCCGTGTTCTGGGAGGTTTAGAGGAACCAAGATGTGGATGTTTTCCAGTGTCTGAAAAGTCAAGTCAGGAAATGGTGGCTATATGGGATTTTCTGGCTTCGTTTAGTATTCAGCTGTAGTTGACCCATTTTTGTCTTCTTAACTGCATTTGAGAATTTTTAATTCGTATCTGTCTCAGGACCTTGTAGCTGAAAACTGGTGGGAAGGATCCTGGAAAGACCTGCTGTGATTGGGAGATACAGATACCAAAAGGCAAAGAGGGGAGACTGAGGGCCCAAGAACACAAGGAATTGCTATTATGTTTTTCACTGATAAATGATCCTAATAAAAATGCACTGCTAAGAATTTATATTCAATATTCATAAGAATATATTCCAACATGTATGTATCTGTTAAGGTATTCTCAAAATATATAAGTAAGGGGTGAAATAACTAAAGTAGAATCTACAAATTGTAACTCAGAGAAAGGGATTTTAAGGTGACCCTTAGAAAGTAGTAGGACAGGCTCGGCGCCTATAGCTCAAGCAGCTAAAGCGTCAGCCACATACACCAATGGTGACGAATCCAGCCCAGGCCTGCCAAACAATGACAACTACAACCAAAAAATAGCTGGCCTTTGTGGCAGGCGCCTGTAGTCCTAGCTACTTGGGAGGCTGAGGCAAGAGAATCTCTTAAGCCCAGGAGTTGGAGGTTGCTCTGAGCTGTGACGCCATGGCACTCTACCCAGGGCAATAGCTTGAGGCTCTGTCTCAAAAAAAAAAAAAAATTAGTAGGACAAATTTTTTTTAAAAGATATAAATGATTTGCACAACATGAATAACACGCTTTGCTTAATGGCCATATACAGAACATTGCACTCAGTATCTGAAGGGTACAGAATCCTTTCAAAACACACATAACTACCAGAATGGCCCAAATTGAAAAGAATGACAGAACCAAGTCTTAGTACCATATAGAGCTGCCAGAACTCTCATGCATCACCAGGGGAGTGGGGGTGGGGGGTGTAAAATGGTGCAGGCCCTTTGGAAAACAATTTGGCAGATTCTTAGAAAGAAAAACATTGATCCACTCCATGGTTAGTGATTCCACTCCTAAGTATTTATGTAAGAGCCATGAAAAAAATAAAATAAATGAGGCCAGGTACAGTGGCTCAAGCCCATAATCCTACCACTTTGGTGGAGGTTGAGGTAGGAGAATGGCTGGAGGCCAGGAGTTTGAGACCAGCTTGAGCAATATAATGAGACCCAGTCTCTACAAAATATACAAAAAATAAAAACAGCCAGGTGTGTCGGTGCACTCCTGTAGTCCCAGTTACTCAGGAGGCTAAGGCAGGAGGATCACCTGAGCCCAGGAGTTTGAGATTGGCGTCAGCTATGAGACGGCCACTGCACTCTAGCCTGGACAACATGGTACGACCCAAACACAAAAAAAAAAAAAAAAAAAACCATACTTGCCTACAAATGTTTATAGTAACTTTATTTGTAATAGCCAAATTACAAACAAAGTGTCCACCTATGAGTGAATGGATAAACAGACTATGATATAACCACAGACTGGAATGCTACTCAGAAATAAAAGGAAATAAACTATTGATATAGGCAAGAGCGTAAATGTATCTCAAAATCATGAAGGCAGATACAAAGAATTGTTTACTCTTTGATTCCATTTATGTGAAATTCCTGAACAGGCAAAACTAATCACTTTTGTCACTAGAAGGGAAGAGAGAATTGGGGATGGAAACGGATTGGGAATGGGCAGAAGAGAACTTTCTGGGGTGATTAGAATTTTCTATGACTTTATGGGACT
>CAUYON010097400.1:0-10985 GCA_963573935.1 Arctocebus calabarensis | reverse complement strand
CCTCCCGAGTAGCTGGGACTACAGGCGCCCGCCACAGTGCCCGGCTATTTTTTTGTTTTGCAGTTCGGCCGAGGCCGGGCTTGAACCCGCCACCTTCGGTATATGGGGCCAGCGCCCTACTCGCTGAGCCACAGGAGCCGCCGTTTTTTGTTTTTTTTGAGACAGTGTTCCTCTGCTGCCCCAGGCTGGAGTGCCTTGGTCTCATAGCTCACAGCAACCTCAAATTCTTGGGCTCATGCAATCCTCTTGCCTCAGCCTCCTGAGTAGCTGGGACTACAAGCGCCTGCCACAACGCCCGGGTAGTTTTTCTACTTGTAGTAGAGACATGGTCTTACTCTTGCTCAGGCTGGTGTTGAACTTCTGAGCACAAGCAATCCACCTGTTTCAGCATCCCAGAGTGCTATGATTATACGCATGAGCCATTGCACCCTGCCCTTTAGACTTTTACGTATAAAACTGTGATTCTGGAAATGGAATGACAGAACAGTTTTGGAGAGGCTACTTTCACTGTTCTTCAGAATGGCTGGCCTTCAGCCAAAATTTGGTGGACCTATCCCCTTCTTTGCACAATGAATGACAGTGACAGGCAGCCTGTAGTCCCAGCTACTTGGGAGGCTGAGGCAAGAGGATTGCTTGAGCCCAAGAGTTTGACGTTGCTATAAACTATGATCATGCCACAGCATTCAACCCTGGGCAACAGTAAGACTGTCTCCAAAAAAAAAAGTACATTTACTGAATAATCATTTAGCCCATAAAAGCTTAAGGCTTTTTTCCAAAAACAATAGTTATAAGTTTAATTTCCAACAAAGCCTATAAAGTACTGCACTGACTAATATGCATACAAAGTCACCAGTGCAACATTTGGGTATTTATTTTTATTTTATTTTTATTTTTTTGTGCTTTTTGGCCGGGGCTGGGTTTGAACCCGCCACCTCCAGCATATGGGGCCAGCGCCTACTCCTTTGAGCCACAGGTGCCGCCCAATATTTGGGTATTTAATCATTCAGAATTCTAAGGCCAGGCACGGTGGCTCATGCTTGTTATCCTAGCACTTGGGAGACCAAGGCGGGTGGATTGCCTGAGCTCATGAGTTCGAGACCAGCCTGAGCAAAAGCAAGACTCTTACTCTAAAAAGTAGCCAGGTATTGTGGTGGGTGCCTACAGTCCCAGCTACTTGAGAAGTTGAGGCAAGAGAATCACTTGAAGGGCGGCGCCTATGGCTCAAGGAGTAGGGTGCTGGCCCCATATACCAGAGGTGGTGGGTTCAAACCCAGCCCCGGCCAAAAACTGCAAAAAAAAAAAAAAAAAAGAGAATAACTTGAGCCCCAGACTTTGAGGTTGATGTTAGCTAAGATGTCACTGCACTCTACCGGGGGTGACCAAGTGAGACTCTGTCTCAAAATACCAAAGATCCCTCCAGTTACTCAGTGAATGAGCCTCTTTACTGAATGCTTCTTCTTCTCTTTTTTTTTTGTAGAGACAGAGTCTCACTTGGTCGCCCTCAGTAGAGTGCGCTGGCGTCACAGCTGACAGCAACCTCCGGTTTTTAGGCTTAGGCGATTCTCTTGCCTCTGCCTCAGCCTCTCGAGTAGCTGGGACTACAGGCGCCCGCCACAATGCCCAGCTATTTTTTTGTTTATTAAAGTTTGGCTGAGGCTGTGTTTGAACCGGCCACATTCGGTATATGAGGCTGGTGCCCTACTCGCTGAGTCACAGGTGCTGCCCACTCAATAGTTTTTTGCTTTTCACATTTTTTATTGGGCTTATGTTTCTTAGTATCTTTGACCAAAGCAACTGAAGCTATAAGAAATGAGACCTAAATCAGTTACCCAAACTGGGCGATTAGAGTTGGGAATAAACAAAAAACAAAAAAAGAAAAGAGGAAAAAAATTAAGGTAACTAGTGTGGTTCGGAAGTGATAGTGAATTAGAAATTGTCACATCAGGGTGGCACCTGTGGCTCAAAGGAGTAGGGCACCAGCCCCGTATACTGGAGGTGGTGGGTTCAAACCCAGCCCCGGCCAAAAACTGCAAAAAAAATAAAAAAAGACTAAAGAAATTGTCACATCAAATTACAAAGTTTTCCAACAGTACATTTTATTTTACAACAGACAACAAACTTCCCCCAATTTGCCTTCAACTGCGACATTCACATGGTTTTAGATACTTTTTGGTAGTCACCCATTGCTGAGCAAGATTTTTCTAAAACACTCCCAAAAAGAAATTCAAAACACTAAAGATTCAACATAGATTCTGGATTTCACATTGGTTCACAAGTCCAAGTGTCTTCCATTTATCTTAGCATTCTGGTATAGATTTCCTTTGAAGTAGAAGGGCAGAGATGAAGCCATTTCATTTATGCAACTAAAGCAGATGATAGCATATTTTTATTCTTATTTAATCAATAGTGGTAGTGATTCCAGAAACTGTGAAATGAAGACTTTTAAGTTATTTCTCCTTGTCCATTTTCCAATAAAGCATCCCTACCCCCACCTGAAGAAAAAAGTGTTACTAAGTTCAACTAATACCACACATTAAAAGCCAAACATTATTATTTCAGGAGTATCTGATGCCTAACTAGAAAATGTACGAAGTGAAAGCGAGAAAATTTCAACCCCAAATTTCCTTCAATCTTGCTCCCTCTATCTATTACACTTTGATATTTATCTATTTTTTTCTCCACTTATGGATATTATTGTTGGTTTGACATGGAAACTATCGTTTAGATACTTCGAAAGTATATTTGAACTATAATGAGCAATGAACCTCTTCCTTTGAAGCAAACTTCAACTTCAGCTTTAAGAAAACCTTATAATAGGCCATATTGATTCAATTAAGAAAGTACATTCCTATCTAACTCAAGGTTTAGATGATAACCATTTAGACAAGATCATTTCTCTAAAATATATCAATCATCAGTTATTGGAACTGCATTAAACTAAAAGCAGCAACTCTAAATTTGACCTTGAGCTAATAGTAATCTTAAGGCTAAGCCAGCACAAAGGGAGGCTACCATTAAAAACAGGCTTGACCTTTTCCTTCACTCTTCCTCCTGTCCCACCCTCTGTGAGTGATTTAAAAATGGAAAAAGTCAAAGCCCAGTCAGGTCTAGATTTAGAAGATTTTCTTTTCTTTTTGGGGGGTGTATGTGTGTTTTTCTTTCCAATTTTGGCCAATTATTTCCAATTTTTACTTTATTCTTAAAACTTAAACATGTTAAAATTTTAAGCTGTTTTCATCTACTGACATTATTCATGCCCTTCTTGAGCAGATTTTGATGGTAATAAAGGATAATATTCCTAAGGTGGTAAGTTGAAAAGCTGCTGCAAGAGAACGCATACATCTCTATGTTGCTATGTGCTGAGGATTGTTTCTGAAAGAGATTTGGTCAGTGTATATGTGTCAGCATGTAAAGGATAAAGATTTAAAAGTAGATTAAACTAGTAAATGCATTTCAAAACCATTTGTGGCTCAAGTATCAGTGGTTGGTCAAGGCTAACACCAATTAAGACTGGGGTTTAGGAACTAATTATTTAGTTGGTCATCCTTCCTCGTGCCCCATAGTGGTCAGAGCCATTTTTTATGAGGGATGGGCTAGGAAAATGAGTTGTCTATTATAAAGACAACTTAAGAAGCAAGCATACCATAAAACCTAGCTACCAAAAAAAAAAAGAAAGAAACCTAGCTACCTGCTTATCGTAGTGGCCAAAGTGGTAAAGAGATTATGAAGTAGGAATTAAATCACATCATGTTATTTAGGGACTAAGCCATACCCCCTAATAAGAAAATAGACCAAAAGGAAAGTTTTAGAAATTCTCTGGGAAGGAATGCATTTTTTTATTAGTTAACTGAGAACTTACCAGAGGACCAATGGGCACCCAAATATACTTGTAGAATGAATTGAATAAATAAAGATAAGAATGAACAGTAACTTTCCTCTTATTAGTAACCTTCTTCCTATATTATAATCTGTGAGCCAATTAATAAGCAAGTATCTTTCAGTCACGATCTCTTTGGTTGTTGTTTTCTAAGATTTAACACAATGACTTGATGAAAAGTATTGCTCCATTTATCATGTTATTACAACTCCAAATCATACTAAATGCCTTCTGGAACTGATTTATTTCATTTAGCATTTAGCTTTACCAATATTTGTATGAATCAAACAATAAAAAGTCCTCTTATTCCCATCCTACAAATGACAGAAGAGAAGGTGATCTATTTATTTCATCTCTCCTTCTCAGTTTCTTACATGGCACAGCTGTTTGCTCAAGTTTTCTCAACTAAAGAGAAATGCAGTGCTCATAAAATTTGTACTCATGTTTCAGCCATAAGCTAATGGGGAAAAGTACATTTTATTCCAGGTTTTATAAGTACATGAGAACAGCACTTTATTCATACTTAATTTTTTACTAAGTAAATGTGAAAGAATCCTTTTTTATTGCTCAAGTGTCTTCCTGACACTAAGCCATACCAATGAGCAAGCAGTCCTCTGGCTTCCAATTAGGCCCATGAGCAAGTGACTGAGGATTTTTCAGAACTAGGAAAAATGTCTCCATTTCATGTTGAAAGAATCTTGCCTTTTTCCTTTTTAATCTCCAAGGAAAATCAATAGGTCTTCTGGACCAGACTTACTTAACTAATTCATTAAGCATAGTATCTAGCAGAGAACAGGCAATGAAATATTATTTACACAATAATCAAATCAAAGATGTTTTTGTATTTTCAGCTGGGATCAGTGATTTAATGCCCTTTAGACTAGGTCCATTTCATCTCTCTTATTCTCAGAACAGAATGGTGTATTCCACATAAAAGATACTTTGTTTAGCAAAATATCAAAAAGCAAATGTGAGCTCTTTATTTTTAATCTTTTACTGTTTTTAAGCCAGGACAAGGCAAGCCATTCACCTCCATTGTCAGCATTCAGCACTTAAGAAATGAGTGCTGAACCACAACATCTTGCTTTTAAAAATATTTTCCGCCTCTTCAATCAGGCTAGGGAGTAAATATTTTGGACAGGATTTTCTCTCTCAAATTAGCTCAGCATTTGACATTGACTTACAGAAACTCATTTCTCCTATATTTTCATTATCAAGTAAGCTTAGTAGTAGTTAAGTGACTTTTGGTCTGGATTTCACCCCTATTATTATTTCATTTCCTCCTATGAGCATCACATAATGATAATATTATTGTACATCCTAGGGCATGTTCTAAGTCTCATAGAAAGTAGTCAGTAATCAGTCCATAAGCCAATAGTTAATTTCTATCTGTAAGAGAACTGAAGGCTTTGTAAATTTACACACAAATCTTTGCTGAGTTCAGTAATAATGATAATGAATTTTTGTACACTCAGTTGCTATTTATGAGGATAAGAGTTAATAATCGATGTTCACATTCAGCCCGTAGCTTATATAGGCATGACAGTTTACATATTAGACCCTAATTTTACATATATTTTCTTCTGCTACCCAGGACTCAATAAAAATGTTTTATCTTTGCATTTCCTATGGCTAGCAATAAGACTGGCACATATTAAATAATTAATATCCATTCTTGTACTCATCAGACATTGGATCCTGTACATATTATAATCAGAGTACTCAACAGTTAATAATTCTCACCAAAATTTTTCTACTTTATTTACATAGTATAATATCTGTGAAATAATTTTGTAAACCTGGCACTCAGCACCACGTGAAATAATCAATAGTTACATTTTACATGGTGCTTTAGAATTTACAAAACACTAATGTATATATTGCCTCATTCTTAGCTATGGGCACAATTAAATATCACAAATGCTTGTGTATCTCTTCAGTGCCTTTTACAGTGAGTTTACTTACATAGCAGGCAGTTGAAATTGATTCATTCATTTAAACCTTTGGTTTGTATAACCATTTATACTACCCTTCTCATTATGGGTCAAATTCAAAATGAGAATCTTGTAGAAAGAATGCCTATCTTTTTTTGCAGTTGTTTTTTTTTCTTGGCCGCAGTTGGATTTGAACCCACCACCTCTGGCATATGGGGCCAGCGCCCCACTCCTTTGAGCCACAGGAGCTGCCCCAAGAATGCCTATCTTATAGAAATTTTTATTCATAAAAAAACATCAAATGCCTTACATTTACATAGTGCTTTATACTTTAGAAAGCACATTCATTATTTTTTCCTGTTACCTGGGAAAATATACTGGTAATAATTTAACTTGGCCTCATCAGTAAAGGCCTGAGTGATTAGATTAAGCAATATCTCATTCCTTACATCTAAATGGTATAGAAACAGAAACTTTCCTCTTATTACATGGGATAATTACTTGGGAGAATTTATCTTAGATTTCACAGTACCCAAAATAATATATGGAAGTGGTTAATATTCATTCATTCATAAATATGTAGTCCATTGGACATTTAGTTTTTTAGCTTACTAAACACTTTAATCTGCACTCCTTTTCTGAAATTTTCAGTTCTATGAGAAGACCTCAGTATCTTTAGTGCCTAGCAGGGTATCTGGCACATTATAAGTAATCAGAACGGTGTAATGCTTTGTCTTTGCAGTATATTTTATAGTTTAAAAGCATTTTCTGCTACATCTGCATAGTTGATATTCTTTTGACAAAGGATTTTTTTTTTTTGCAGTTTGACTGGGGCTGGGTTTGAACCCATCACCCTTAGTATATGGGGCTGGCGCTCTACCCACTGAGCCACAGGTGCTGCCCTGACAAAGGACCTTTTTACTCATGTGTCTTTCTTTGTATCCATAGTGCGTACCTAGCACAGTAGAGTACAAATGCTTTATAGTTTACAAAGCACATTCACAAATTTTTCTTTGGATCACCTTGATATAATAAATAATCACTGCATCCTTAGTGCCTAGCAAAGGGACAGGCACAGAGAAGGAAATTAATATTATTCAGACATATTCTCTGACATTTACAACAGGGGGTGGTAAACTATGGATGGCAGGCCAAATCCACTTGGTCAAACAAAGTAAGAATAGTTCTTACCTTTTAAAAAGGTTGTTAAACAAAGAATATGTAATAGTGACCACATGGCCAGCAATGACTAAATTATTTACAATTTTCCCCCTTACAGAAAAACTGTGATGACTGCTGATTTATACAGTGTTTCACAACTTACACTGCACTGTTTCAAATGTTACCTGTGCATGATTGCCAATACACTATTTATGAATACACCTTGCTTTTTTTTGTCTTGTGTTTTGTAGTTCTTTCCTATACACTATCAATCATTTCAATCAACTTCCCTCATTAAAGGAGGGAGAATGGAGGAAAAGATTAAATCTACTAAATAGTCCCAAGGTTTCTCATCTTTGCCTACAGATGGGTATTAAACCCAGGAGCAGGGTTGGCATAGTCCAAAGTATTTGGCCACTATTATGAGCAGGGAGTTCGAGTTGTCTCATGGAGCCTCATTCCATCCCAGGCCCAATCACTCTTTCTGTAACCATCACTGAATGTTCTAAACACCAGGAACCCTGCTCACTTAAGCTGAAAGGAAGGTGTTCTCAGCAAGTGCTTCTTAGAAGGTTGACATATCTGTGTACCTCTTGTTTAATTCTTCTCATTGGCCTGGAATATCTCTTCACATTTTATATAGATAGCCTGGCACATTTTTCTCCCCAACAACCTGCTGTTTCCCTCGTCTCATCAGCCTAGGGCTTCTGAGATTAAAGGAGAAGAGTAAAACATAATTATCACCTATATGGATGCTTACTCCTGAGAGAAATAACAAAAGCCACACTAGATATTGTCTGGATTTGGATGTGTCCCTTAGGTGTAAGATGTGAATAGAAATGGAAATTTTAAAAAAAAACCATTAAAACCTTAATAAATAGCTAAAACTGATTAAAAATTGGTTTAAGACTTGCCCAGGCATCATACTGTCAATCTAAAGATATATTCCTGTAAAGTAAATGGCAACATCAAAAAGTACATTTCAAAAGAAGCGTACTTAAATGGAATTTAGTCTTGAGATTTGTTTCTCTTGGGCCTTCTCTTCATCCAGGGAGGCTGGAGTACATGGTCTTATTTGTGTCTAGGGTCTTCCACCCTTGTGTCATGGAAATTTAATCTATAACCTTGGGCATATTTAAGATCTTGGGCCTGATGCCAAAGGTCTCAGTTCTCAGGCCTACCATGTGTCCCATCCTAATTCTTAGGCCTTCTGCCTAACTCAAGACTTCAGCTTTCCATTCAACTCAGACAGGCTCTGTCCAACTCAGGCCCCCTTTTGTACATCTTGGTTCTTCATGCTTTTGTTGGTCTCAGGTCTGGAGCTTCCATGTATCTTGGGATATGGACTTTCCATTTTAGGCCTCCAGTTTCAAGTCTGAAACCATTTGTCTTCTACTTTGGATTTTCTATCCATCATGAACCTTCCACCTTCTGTCCATCTTACATCTTGGGATTTACTTTAGTCTAGAGAGACCATAGGGTCTTGTTTTGGTCTTAGATCATCTCATAGGGAAGTTGGCATAGGAACAGCTCTGCAATGCTTTTTTTTTTTGATAGCTGACATTCTGTACCTATTGGGAAGGGGTTAGGAAGCCCCTCTGTCACACATAACGCACACACATACACATGCACATATATGCAAAGAAGTTCAAGGAGAGGATTATATAAAAATAAAGAGAGGGAGACAGACTCATGAAGAGGCTAAAATACTCAAAGGTGAGTAGAAAGGGAAAAGGCAAATAAGAAATAAAAACAAGGAAGAGAGATTAATGCTGAAACAGAAAATCACAAACAGCAAAGAGACACTGAGATGCACAGGGGTGGGAGAGGAAATAGCCTAAGAGAGGCATAAAAGAAATGTGGAAAAGAGAAATGCAAGATAAGAAGTTGAAACAGCAGGA
The DNA here is from genome assembly GCA_963573935.1 of Arctocebus calabarensis. NCBI lineage: Eukaryota > Metazoa > Chordata > Mammalia > Primates > Lorisidae > Arctocebus > Arctocebus calabarensis. The sequence goes on along the minus strand of CAUYON010097400.1, from coordinate 2,112 downwards.
AGATATGCCAGACTCAGAAAAAGATGAAACATCAAATGAACAAGAAGGGGAAGGGGTGACAAACAATCTGAGTTCACAAAAAGAATGAGAAAAGAGGCAGGCAGAACAAGAAAATGAGAAAAAGCACAAAGCATGAGACCCAAAGAGAAGACACAAAAAGAACAAAGAGTGAAAAAGAGTGAGATCTAAGAGAGCAAAGAGAAACAGCAACAAAATGAAAAAGTGAGATACATCTAAGCCAAGGCACAGACCACTTTTGAGAACAAAGAGAAAATGAGGCAACGGCACACCTAGAAGAAATTAGTGAGAAACATGGAAATGGGAAAGACACACTTTAGATAGAGAAGAAAGACCAAAGACATTCAAGGAGGAAAGAGACAAGCAAAGAAATACACACTTATGAGTGAGAGATAAACAAAGGCAGACATTCAGAAGAAGGTGGGGAGTAGAAAAAACAAAGTAACAGGGAGAGGCACAAGAAGCACAAAAAGGATCCCACACAAAAAAAGTGCCATTAATAATTACAATAAGCTACCATTGCTACCAATATTACTAATAATAATAATAACAAACACAACCACCAGCATAGATGCTCTTCTACTTAAACAAACATTTTCCTTAGGGGATTTCCTTTTTTTTCTTTTTTCTTTTTTTTTTTTTGATACCCTCTCACTTTCTCATCCTTGGTAGAGTGCCTTGGTGTTATAGCTCACAGCAACCTCCAACTCTGGGGTTCAAGTGATTTGCTTGCCACAGCCTCCTGAGTAGCTGGGACTACAGGCACCCTCCACAACACCACAATGTCCTGTTATTTTTAAAGATGGGGTCTCACTTTAAGAGATTGGGTCTCATTTTTAAGATGGGGTCTCAGGCTGGTCTGGAAGCTGTGAGCCCAGGGCAGTCCATCTGCCTTGGCCTCTCAGAGTGCTAGGATTATAGGCATGAGCCACTGCGCCTAGCCTCAGGGATTTCTTACATGCAACCAAAATATGCCAACTCTACCTACTACCAGATAGTGTTAGTGGTCATTTGTACTATATCCAATGAACTTATGAACTGTCTTGGGTTATTGGCTTGGTCCCTGTGGCTCAACAGGCTAAGGCACCAGCCACGTACACCTGAGCTGCAAGTTCAAATCCAGCCCCGGCCCACCAAACAACAATGACGGCTGCAACCAAAAAATGGCCAGGCATTGTGGCAGGCGCCTGTAGTCCTGGCTACTTGGGAGGTGGAGGCAGAAGACTCGCTTGAGCCCAGGAATTAGAGGTTGCTGTGAGCTGTGATGCCACAGCATTCTATCCAGGGTGACAGCTTGAAGCTCTGTCTCAAAAAAAAAAAAATAAAAGAAAGAAAGAAGTGTCTTGGGTTATCTTTTACTTACCATGTGCCAGGCACTATATTAAGCATTTTTACATACATTATGTCATTTAATTCTCACAAATAGGCTTGGCGCCTGTGGCTCAGTGGGCTAAGGCGCTAGCCACGTACACCTGAGCTGGCGGGTTCAAATCCAGCCAGGGCCCGCCAAACAACAATGACGGCTGCAACCAAAAAAAAAAAAAAAAAAATGGCCGGGCGTTGTGGCGGGCACCTGTGGTCCCAGCTACTTGGGAGGCAGAGGCAAGGAGACTCGCTTGAGCCCAGGAATTGGAGGTTGTCACTCTATCCAGGGTGACAGCTTGAGGCTCTGTCTCAAAAAAAAAAAAAATTCTCACAAATAGATGAGTCTAATGGGAGATGCTGAACTGCCAAAGACCATACACCTAATGAGTAGCAGAGAGAATTTAAACATAGAATGTGTGCCTCTTAACATTCTGCTCCAGCTATTTACTGGGATTTCCATAAGAGCCAAACAAGATAGCACAGGTGAGTCAATATTTCCATAAAGAACGCTTAGACAGCACTTAGTCAATCCCCTCATTTTATAGCTTCTCCTTTCTTCATCTTTTTAGAAAACTCACTGACTTAGTTTTCACACCTTTCACAATTATAGTGGTTACTTCAGGGTGTAAATTTGTTTTTTTTTCTAAATCTTTTTTTTTTTTTTTGAGACAGAACCTCAAGCTGTCACCCTGGGTAGAGTGCTATGGCATCACAGCTCACAGCAACCTC
>CAUYON010097396.1:0-14268 GCA_963573935.1 Arctocebus calabarensis | reverse complement strand
AGGCGCCCGCCACAACGCCCGGCCATTTTTTGGTTGCAGCCTTCATTGTTGTTTGGCGGGCCCTGGGGCTGGATTCGAACCCGCCAGCTCAGGTGTACGTGGCTGGCGCCTTAGCCCGTTGAGCCACAGGCGCCGAGCCTATAAGTGCATTTTTATGGGTGAATGTTGTATTCCTTTCTCTAAGCATATGTGAAGAGGTATCTCCTACCTTATCTGAAGAAGCAAAAATCATTTAATTTTAGTTGAGTTTGGGTTTTAAATGCTGTTATAATATAGCAGCTACTTATATGTCAGGCTCTGTGTTAAGCATTTTACTTATGAAATTTCATTTAATCTTATCAGCAATCCTACGAGAAAGATACTATTATTATTCCTGTTTTTATGATTGAGGAAATTTAAGCTTAGTATAGTTAGCTAACGTCCCTGGGTCAAACACATGCTAAGTATACGGTCTGGACCCAAGACCAGAGACAGAAGTTTAGCTCCAAAACCCATGCTCTTTTTTTTCCTTATTTGAGACACGGTCTCATTCTGTCAACCTGGGTAGAGTGCCCTGGCATGAAAGCTCACAGCAACCTCAAACTCTTGGGCTCAAGCAATCCTCTTGCCTCAGCCTCTTGAGTAAACTGGGACTACTGGTGCCTGCCATGACACCCGGCTAGCTTTTTTTTTTCCTATCTTTAGTGGAGACAGAGGTTTCACTCTTGCTCAGGCTGTTCTTGAACTCCTGAGCTCAAGTAATCCTCCTTTCCTGGCCTCCCAGAGTGCTAGGATTACAGGGATAAGCCACAGTGCCTGGCCAAAACCCATGCGTTTAAGCACTACACTATCAATAACAATAGTAAAAATTGTAGTAACCATTTATTGAGCTTGTGCTGTAATGGCTAGGCACTGTGTTCAGTATATTGCATACATTAAGTCATTTAGCCTTTTACATCAAATGTATGAAGACCAAATTAGTGGTTCCATTTTCCCAGAAGAAGAGACTGAAACATAGGTCAAGTACCTTGTTGGTTCAGGGTCACATGTTTGAAATTGGGAAGTAGGAATCTATTAAAGGATGAGATCAATATGGTTAAAGACATATTTAGCAAGGATAGAGTATAATCTGAAACTTGCTCTAATTACCTGTTTCCAGGAGGTCTCAGGGAAATTTATACCCAGAATATAAAACAAAAAGTGACTCTTTATTATTAGCTGGGGCTTTGGCCCAAAACTCTAGTATACAACTGCAAGCAATGGAGGCTGGCCCATTGCAATTTCCCTAAGCTAAATTGGCCTGAGGCCGCCCCAAGCCACACTGTCTAGGTTTGTCTCTTTCTCCACTGATGTGACAAGGTCCTGCCTGTGAGTGCCTATAAGGGGAAAAAATGGATCAAAAAGCAGCTTGTCTTAATGCCTGGGAGCCTCTACCCCTAGGCATGGCTAATGCATAAGGTAAGGCAAACAAAAGGGCACTTCAAAGTAGAAGACAATCATCTACTCCTCTGGAAGTTCCACCTTCCGTGTCTCAGCCTAGTGCCATAGAATCTTCACAATTCAGATTAACACTCCTTTGGTATGGGGGAAGAAGGGGAGGAGCGAAATCCTGAGCCCCCTTTTCACTAAAGCTCGGCATCACCAGAGCAAGTAAGTGTCTAAGCTGGGGTCTAAACCAATGTCTGTGTTCTGACCACTATTCTAGAGGGAGAGGAATACAAAAATTACTCCTGGGTACTTTTCAAAATACACATGACCCTCCAGGCAGTTAAAAAGCCTAAACATGGAGACTATGTAAAGTGTTAAAGGGGAAAGAAAAGATCAAAGATGAGCAGAGAAACAATATTCAAATAAGCATGAAGTTAAAATTCAATAACAAAACCCAAAGATCTATCTCTATATACTGATAAGGAGAAATTACTGTTAGATGACAAAACCAAGATCTGGAACGGTATACCTACTATGCTACTTATGTGCAAAGAAGGGGAGGGAGGGCGGTGCCTGTGGCTCAGTGGCGCCGGCCCCATATACCGAGGGTAGTGGGTTCAAACCTGGCCCGGCCAAACTGCAACAACAACAAAAAATAGCCGGGCATTGTAGCAGGCGCCTCTAGTCCCAGCTATTTGGGAGGCTGAGGCAAGAGAATCGCCTAAGCCCAAGAGTTGGAGGTTGCTGTGAGTTGTGTGACATCACAGCACTCTACCAAGGGGGATAAAAGGAGACTCTGTCTCTACAAAAAAAAGGGGGGGGAGGGAATAAGTGTGTGTGTGTGTGTCTGTATATGCTTAATTTTGTATAAAAATCCACTGAAAGAACAAATAAGAAATTAAAACATTAGTCAGGTGTGGTGGCACATCTGTGTTCCCAGCTATTCTGGAGGTTGAGAAAAGAGGATCACTTGAGCCCAAGACTTTGAGGTTGCAATGAGCTATGATGACACCACTGCATTCTAGCCTAGCCAACAAAGTGACACTCTGTCTCAAAAAAGAAAGAAAAAAAAGAAAGAAACTACAACAAATTACCTACAGGAGGCAAGGTAGAATGAAGGGGATAGGGTCAGAAGTAGGAATAAGACTTAGATTTTTTGTTTGTTTGTTTGAGACAGAGTCTTACTCTGTCACCCTGGATAGAGTACTGGTAGCATCATAGCTCATAGCAACCTCAAACTTCTAGGCTCAAGCGATCCTCCTGCTTCAGTCCCTTGACTGGGACTACAGGCACCTGCCACCATGCCTGGATAGTTTTTTTCTTTTTTTCCTTTTCTTTATCTCTCTTTTTTTTTTTTTTTTTTGAGACAGAGTCTCATTTTGTCGCCCTCAGTAGAGTACCATAGCATCATAGCTTATAGCAACCTCAAACTCTTGGGCTCAAGCAGTTCTCTTGCCTCAGCCTCCTGAGTAGCTGGGACTACAGGTGCCTGCCACAACGCCTGGCTATTTTAGAGACGGGAATCTCGCTCTTGCTCAGGTTGGTCTCAAACCCATGAGCTCAGGCAGTCCACCTACCTTGGCCTCCCAGAGTGCTAGGATTACAGGCATGAGCCACCACGCCTGGCCTGTTTTTTTCTTTTAGTAGAGACGGGCTCTTGCTCTTGCTCAGGCTGCTCTCCAACTCCTGAGCTCAAGCAATCCACCTGCCTCGGTCCCTCAGAGGGCTAGGATTACAGGTGTGAGACACTGTGCCAAGTTGGAATGAGACTTCTAAATGTATACTTTTTAGAGTTTTTATTTTTGACTCTGTAAGTATATATTTTAAAATAAAACCTGTGGGAAAAAATGAAATGAAATAAAGCTGAGGGTAGATCAGGCACAGTGACTCACACCTATAATCCTAGCACTCCGGAGGCCAAGGCTGGTGAATTACGTGAGCTCAGGAGTTCAAAACCAGCCTGAGCAAGAACTAGACCCCTTGTCTCTACTAAAAATAGAAAAATAAGCTGGTATTGTGGCAGGAACCTGTTGTCCCAGCTGCTCAGGAGGCTGAGGAAAGAGGATTGCTCAAGCCCAAGAGTTTGAGGTTGCTGTAAGCTATGATGATGCCCAGAGCAAAAGAGTGAGACTCTGTCTCAAAAAAAAAAAAAAAAAAAGTCTGCCGGGAACGGTGGCTCATGCCTGTAATTCCAGCGCTTTTGGAGACTGAGGTGGGCAGATCGCCTGAGCTCATGAGTTCGAGACTAGCCTGAGCTAGAGTGAGACCCCATTTCTAAAACTAGCCAGGCATAGTGGTGGGCGCCTATAGTGCCAGCCTCTTGGGAGGCTGAGACAAAAGAATCTCTTGAGCCCAAGAGTTAGAGGTTGCTGTGAGCTATGATGCAACAGTACTCTACAGAGGGCACAAAGTGAGACTTTGTCTCAAAAAAAAAAAAAGAAAAAAGCTAGGGATAAAAAGCAGAAAGAAGGTGGTAGAGGGCAAAAGAGAGAAGAATAAGAGCAAATAGAAAAAAAAAATAATGAGAATACTTTTCCAAACACTAGCTGGGTAATTTGATTGTTTTTTAATGTGGGTTGGAATTTAGGGAAAGCAAAAATAAAAAAATTAGTGTTCAGAAATGGAAGAAAAGCTATGACCTTTGGCTTAATACCATAGATTGGATCTTGGGCCTAGATAGAAAGGTGTTTCCTGGGTGACTAAAGGGGATAAAGAAGAACTCCAACTTGATTAAGAGACAGAAGTTGGCAGCCATCAAGTCAGTTGGAACAATTTTTATTGCTGTTCATGTATTTTATTTCTTTTTACCTCATAAGAATGCTATCAGTGTCAATACCATTTATACTTCAGAAGAGTGCCTTTAAATCTTGTTAAGATCCATAGGTGTGGGGTTTTATTTGTTTGTTTGGTTTGTTTGTTTTGCACCAGGGCCTGCTCTATCAGTAGGACTGGAGTGCAATGGCGCAATCATAGCTCACTCACTGCAACCTTAAACTCCTGGGTTCAAGCAATCCTCCTAGCTCAACCTCCTAACTAGCTGGGATTACAGCTGGCACCACCACACCTGGCTAATTTTTAAACTTTTTGTAGAGATAGGGTGTCACTAAGTTACCTAGGCTGGTCTTGAACTCTGAGCCTCAAGCAATTCTTCCACCTCCACCTTCCGAAGTGCTAGGATAACAGGTATTAGCCAATGCACCTGGCCACATAGGTGTGTTTTTATTTATTTTTATTTTTTTATAGGTGTGTTTTTAAATCACACTTTGTTCCCTGTAGCATTTTTCACTACTAACACCACTCAGTTGTTCTTTAAAATTTCTCCCATCTTGGTTCCTGTGATAATGAATACAATTGTTCATCATCTATGAATTCACTGGCTTCTTGGGCCAGAAACTGTGCTAGGCTTAGTTACCTACCTCTTTTAGACTTAGTTTCTTTGGCTAGCTCCTCATTTCTTTTTTCTCTATCCTTCCTTTACCCTCCCCAACATCAGCTATCAAGATTCACTCTTGAGTCCTTTGCTTATAGCCCTATTTTTTTTTTTCTGTTTTGCTTCCAGATATTAATTTTAATTACTTTGAAACATAACTTAGTACCAAATATTTAACAAGTACCCATTATATGTGTAATTGCTAAACTAGAAAATAAGCATTTGTATCTGACCTGTGATATAAAACTCAACCAATTTTTCTTTTGACAAAAGGTACAAGTTGAGTATCCCTCATCCAGAAATGCTTGGGACCAAAAGTATTTTTAGATTTCATATTTTTTCAGATTTTGGAATATTTGCATTATACTAACAAGTTGGGCATCCCTAATCAAAAAATCTGAAACCTGAAATTCTCCAATGAACATTTCCTTTGAGCATCATCCTGACACTCAAAAAGTTTCAGATCTTGGAGAATTTCAGATTTTGAGATTAGGAATCCTAAACCTGCAATAGATATATATCCAAAGAGCAAGGGAGAGTCTACTAGTTGAAGGTAATGTATATAATCTAGCACCATAATTTTAGTCTTAAAATCTCCCAAGCAGGTGGAAGGAGGAAGGATAGAGGTGAGGATGTTGGAAAACTAAGGGTAGCTCTTAACTTGTGGGTCCATTTTTGTTCTAAGGCAACACAGGGTCTAGCAAAGAAGAAAATTGCTCAGGCTAGAGATTAAAACAAAAACTTTTGGTTCAGATGGTAAAGGAGGCCCTCAGAATAGTAGAATCAGTATATCTAGAATGCAGAGCTTAAATTGACCTTATGAATTTGGAGGTATCTTGCTGGCATCTAAGTCCTTTTTAATTTCTTCCAGTGTTTCGGCAAGGTTTGACTTGTTAGTTTTCAGCTAAATTTATTCCAACCACATTGCCAGAAGTAAATCCAAGCAGGAACTGCAGGCATGATGTCAGTGGAGAGGGTGAGGAGGACACAAAGGGTGGCTGCAACCCTACATTCTTTCATTTAGGTACGTGATTCTTTCTCACCGCAGCCTCAACTATCACTACTAAGCACAGCTGTTCATTTGACTGAAATTCCTCAATCTTCAACTCTCTACCAAATATGTTCACTTGAATAGTTAGATAATTGTTCTCCTAGTGTCAGTATGTACTAAACTGAACTTAACGTATGCCTCCTTCCCAGATGATCTCTCTGTCCTGCCATCTTCATTTCATTTATTTTTAATTTTTTTAATTTTTTTTTTTTGCCATCTCCATTTCTATCAATAACATGCAGTTATCTTAGTTATACCAGTGACATTTTGGGGTCATGTTAGAAGACTAGTCTTTTTTTTTTTTGAGATGGAATCTTACTTTGTTGCCCTTGGTAGAGTGCTGTGGCATCATTGTTCATAGCAACCTCAAACTCTTGGGCTCAAGTTATTCTCTTGCCTCAGCCTCCTGAGTAGCTGGGACTACAGGTGGTCGCCACAATGCCTGGCTATTTTTTTTTTTTTTAGAGACAGGGTCTTGCTCTTGCTTAGGCTGGTCTTGAACTCATCAGCTCAAGCAATCCACCCGCCTCGGCCTCCCAGAGTGTGCTAAGCAGCTCTTAACTAACCCTGTTGTTAAAATGTTTTCTATCATCTCCTTTCCATGCCCATCCTCATGAACCTAACATGTGCCACTGACCCCAGGGTTACTACATGAGCCCCTTCATTGGGGTTCCTACTTGAGATCTTTTCTCCTGGCTTCCTCCTATATATCTCATACACTGCAGGGTAAAAGAGTGTAGTAGTTAAGAGCTCAGCCTTTAGGGTTCCTATCACTAGTCTTATCTTGTGACACTTTCTATTTTGGAACTCTTAAATAATTTAAGTGTTTCTATAGCTAGATTTCCAGCTTTCTGAGTAATCCAAGTGATGAGTACCTTCATTTTGAGGAAGAGGGGCACTTTCTTTTTTTTTGAGACAGAATCTCATTTCTGTGCCCTGAGTAGAGTACCAAGTGTGAGCCACCAGTCCCCAGCCATCACTTTTTTTTTTTTTTTGGCCAGGGCCAGGTTTGAACCCACCACCTCTGGTATATGAGGCAGGCACCCTACTCCTTTGAGCCACAGGCACAGCCCAGACATCACAATTTTTTAAGAACAAAAAGAACTATGACTCAGGGAGGGGGGAAATAAAAGAAAACCAACATCAAAAACTGAGCAGCAACTACATGCCAAGTACTATCCCAAAACTATCCTTGGTATATCTCACTGTGACTATTTACAGGACATTGAGGTAAATCAACAAATACTTATTTAAAAAATTGAATCTTCCACTTGAGCCATCTGAACTCCTGACTATTTAATAGGGCATGATCAGTGAAAACTGGTCTTTGCTTATGTTCCTTTCCATATCTGGAATCCGTTTTTCCACTCTCTACCTCAAAGGTTCAAATTCTGCCCACACTTCAGTAATGGCCCAAGTTCTATGTCCTCCACGAAGCCACTGACTGCTGATCATTTAGACTAGTTGTCTCGAAATTGCTAAAAACAAGTGTGGATCTGAGAACCATCAGACCTGAGTTTGATTTATATTCTGCTACATACTACCTGTCTTTAGTTTCTAAATCTGCAAAATGTGAGTTATGTCTGTATTGCAGTTATTTTGAATATTCAATTAAATAGACCAAGTAAAAATATTAGCCCCAATGTTAGTTCTCCTCTTCCTCAATCATATAAAACTCTGAAGTATTACTTTCTTTATGTCTTATTTTTCTAAAATGCCACAAAACTCTCTTTAGACAGACACCAAGACTTCCAAAACCTGTCCCCTCTTGGCCTCAGGCAACTACTGCCTAAAGCAAAAACTAGTTGGTTGAATGCGAATGTGAACACATTTGAGGAGGCTCTGGTACCCTAATGCCACTAAACAATACCTATTATGAGTGGAACACCTGTAGGATGGGGGTAGAAGGGTGAAGGGAACTTTTAGCAGAGTACCAAAAGAAGAAGAAAGAAGAAAGAATAAGAAAGAAGAAGGAAGAAGGAAGAAGAAGAAGAAGAAGAAGGAAGAAGGAAGAAGAAGAAAGAAGAAGAAAGGAGGAGAGAGGAGGGGGGAGGAGGAGGAGGAGAAGGGAGAAGAAGAAGGAAGAAGAAGAAAGGAGGAGAGGGAGGGGGAGGAGGAGGAGGAGGAAGAGGAGAAGAAGAAGAAGAACAACAACAACAACAACATGCTGGTTCTCATGCTACACAGTCTTGAGGTAGGCAACCCAGCAACAACTCCACAGTGTCTTCAAGGTCCTAGGTTCTATCTTCCTTCCTCCTAAACATGCACTTTTTTTCTTTATGCTGATAAGATATTTCTCATACCTCTTAGGTATTGTGACTACATCCTAGGCAAAAAGAATAGAGAAGGTGAGTGGCAAAAGGCCAGCTAAATCTGCCCCTTTTCATCATGAAAACAATAATTTTCCCAGAAGCCTCAGTAGACTGTATCTCATTTGCCACAGTTGGATCTCATGGCCATCCTGGCTTTAAGGGAGTCTGAGGAGGTTATTTTTACTAGGCACATAATCTTGCTGATAATTTGAGGTTCCAACAGTAAAGATGAAAAAAATGGACATTGAGTAAGCAACTATCAGTATTTGCCACACGATGCTTATAATCTGTTAAGTTTCAAATATATCACAGAGAGGTAGGAGGGACTTGTTCCCTAGCTTTAACTCCAATGCCACAGGGTGGGGAGCACCCCACTGCCAGAACCACCACGTGTGGACATACTCCTCATCCTGCTTTAGATTTTTTTTTTTTTTTTGCAGTTTCTGGTCGGGGCTGGGTTTGAACCCACCACCTCCGGCATATGGGGCCAGCGCCCTACTCTTTTGAGCCACAAGTGCCGCCCTTCCTGCTTTAGTTTTGATGTCCACACAGGTCAAATGCTTCAAGAGGATTCTCCTTAAATACTCCTTGGTCTCTGACACCCCACACCTGGCTAACTCCACTGGACAAAATAGATTCTTAAGGTAAGAGAAGACAATCAAGGATCTCCAAATAGGATCAGAGGAGATGAAACTCTCACTCTTCACTGATTATATGATCTTATACCTGGAAAATCCCGGGGACTCAACTATGAAACTCTTAGAAGTGATCAAGGAATACAGCAGCGTCTCAGGATACAAAATCAATAAATACTTACAAATCAGTAGCTTTTATATATGACAACGATAGTCAAGCTAAGAATATAGTCAAGGACTCTATTCCTTTTACAATAGTGCCAAAGAAGATGAAATATCTGGGAATTTACCTAACAAAGGATGTAAAAGATCTCTATAAAGGGAATTATGAAACTCTGAGAAAAGAAATAGCTGAAGATATTAACAAACGGAAAAACATACCATGCTCATGGCTGGGAAGAATCAATATTGTTAAAATGTCCATATTACCCAAAGCAAGCTACAGATTTAATGCAATCCCTAAAGCACCATTGTCATACTTTAAAAAGCTTGAAAAAATAGTGCTTCATTTTATATGGAATTTAAAAAAACCTTAAATAGCCAATACATTACTCAAAAATAAAAACAAATCAGGAGGTATCACATTACCAGACTTCAGGCTATACTATAAATCTACAGTGATCAAAATAGCATGGTACTGGCATAAAAACAGAGCGGTAGATTTATGGGATAGAATAGAGAACCAAGAGTGAACCCAGCTACTTATCATCATTTGATCTTTGATAAGCCTATCAAAAACATTCAGTGGGGGAAAGACTCCCTATTTAACAAATGGTGGATGAACCGGCTGGTGACTGAAGAAGAATGAAACTGGACCCCCACCTTTCACCATTAACAAAAATTGATTCTCACTGGATAAAACATTTAAACTTAAGACACGAAACTATAATATACAGGGAAAACACTTGAAGAAATTGACTTGGGAAAATATTTTATGAGGAGGACGCCCCCAGGTAATTGAAGCAATATCAAAAATACATTACTGGGGCCTGATCAAACTAAAAAGCTTCTGCACAGCCAAGAGCATAGTAAGTAAAGAAAGCAGACAACCTTCAGAATGGGGAGAAGATTTTTGCAGGTTATGCTTCTGACAAAGGTCTGATAATTAGCATCCACAAAGAACTCAAACTAATCAATAAGAAAAGAACAAATAACCCCATTCCTATGTGGGCAAGAGACTTGAACAGAAACTTCTCTGATGAAGACGGGTGCATGGCCTACAATCACATGAAAAATTGCTCATCATCTTTAATCATCAGAGAAATGCACATCAAAACCACTTTGAGATATTATCTAACTCCAGTAAGATTAGCCCACATCACAAAATCCCAAAACAACAGATGTTGGCGTGGATGCAGAGAATAGGGAATACTTCTACACTGCTGATGGCAATGTAAAACCTTTTATGAAAGAAGTTTGGAGAATACTTAAGGAACTAAAAGTAGACCTACCATTCGATCCTGCAATTCCTCTACTAGGTATATACCCAGGTGATCAAAAATCATTTTACAACTAAGACATTTGCACCAGAACGTTTGTTGCAGTACAATTCATAATAGCCAAGACATGAAAACAGCCCAAGTGCCCATTGACCCACGAATGGATTAACAAATTGTGATATATGTGCAGCCATAAAAGATGGAGACTTCACATCTTTTATGTTTACTTGGATGGAGCTGGAACATATTCTTCTTAGTAAAGTATCTCAAAAATGGAAAGAAAGTATCCAATGTACTCAGTACTACTATGAAATCAATATATGATCACCTACACATTCATAGGAATGGTAAAACATAACTATAGTCCAGAAAGTAGAAGGGAAGAAGAGAGAGAGGGCAGGGGACAGGGGAGGGGAGGGGGGAGGCAAAAGGAGGGAGGGTATTTGGGGGGACCTCACCTACTGTGCATGAAACTATTAAAAAAGAGTATACTTGTGATGGAAATGTTAATCAGTTTAATGTAAGCATTTCACAAAGCAGTACACTGAATCCCATAAATGCATCAGTGTACACAGTTATGATCTAATAAAAACAAAAGTAAAATATAAAAAAATAGTTTCTTGAATCAAGTATAAATTAAGGAATATGAAGATTTCATAATTTTTTGTGTAGTTGCAAATAAATTCTTTTCAAAGTTAGGAGCGGAAGGAATAAAATATGGAATTCTCTGCTCCCTGAAAATATCTTTTTTAAACCTCCTTATAGTGCTTGGAGTTAAGAAGCATCATTTTGTTATTGTTCAGAGAAAGCAAGCAGGCCAGGTGAGGTGGCTTGTGCCTGTAATCCCAACTCTTTGGGAGGCCAATGTGGGAGGATCACTTGAGCCTAGGAATTCAAGACTAGCCTGGATAATAGTGAGACCCTATCTCTACAAAAAATTTAAAAAATTAGCCCAGTGTGGTGGCATGCACTTGTGTTCCCAGCTACTTGAGAGGCTGAGACAGGAAGATTGTTTGAACCTACGAGTTCAAGGCTGCAATGAGATAGGATCATATCACTACACTATAGCCCAGGAGATAGAGCAAGACGTTGTTTAAAAAAAAAAAAAAGCAACAGAATAGGAATATTATAGCAAATCTCTGGGGGAATTTGTCTTTACAGTAAAAATATAGTAGAACCTCTGTACATTGACCACCCAATGGACTGTAACAAACTGGTCAACATATGGAGGTGGTCAACATAAGGAACTAGGCCTACTACACTGATAACATACATGTGGTACATGTCTGGTCTACGAAAATTAGGTCAACTTAAGGAGGTGGTCGATATAGGGAGGTGGTCAACTACCAAGATTCTACTATAGTTGGTTTGGTTTTATGTCATGAACCTTTTGAAGTGTGTAATTTATCTTTTTTTTTTCCCTTCTAACTGCTATAGAATATTTGAGCCATGTAAATTTTCTAGACAACTATATGGCTGGGTGCCATGCCTCAATAACTGTAATCCTATCACTTTGGGAGGCCAGAAGTTCAAGACCCATCTGAGGAAAAACAAGACCTCATCTCCACAAAAAAACACAGACATTAACTGGGCATGGTGGTACATCTGTAGTTCCAGGTACTCAGGAAGATGAGGCAGGAGGATTGCTTGAGCCTAGGAGTTGGAGGCTATAGTGAGCTATGATGATGCCACTGTTTTCTAGGCCAGATGACAGAGTGAGACACTGTCTGAAAAAATATTTTTTTAGAGACAACTATACTATTCATTGTTAATATCTTTATTTTTCTTCCTTTCCCCTCTTTCTTTTTGCCTACTAATTTAGGTTTATATGTTTGTGCTGCATTTAATTGCATCTTTGTAGGCCATATTAAATCATTTCTGAAAGATCAGTTTTAAATAAACAGATGAATACAAAATAACAGTTAAATAAAAGGAGGGAAAGGATTTAATAATATTTTCAAAAGTAACACAAAAATTTCTTCAGGAGGATGAAATCATTTGGGAAATGTCTCTCATAAAAGCAAAACATTTCTAAGAAATTTCTGGGGAACTTAAGGAACAATATTATTGCTGTTGTGATCTTTTAAAAACTGGTTCTTTTATTCTCATTAGACATGCAGAATTTATGGCTAGACTTGCATACCACATAGAAGGAGGCCTACAGCAGTTTTCCTGGGCTTTTGTCCCATAAGGCCCTGGTACTTTTTTCTTCAGGAAGCTAAATAAAGACTTCTGAGAACTCCAGTGATGGTTCCCAAAAGGAACAACTCTCTTTTAAGCCACACACAGTGTAGTTTACTTCTAATATGAAAAATGATGACTAGTCTCTGAAGTTTAGCATTCTTTGGAAGCAAACACTTTCTTAAGCTCTTTTGAAATTTCTGATTTAGAAAAATTCAATCTAAAGAGAGAATACAGGGGCGGAGCCAAGATGGTGATCTGTAGCCAGCTTTCCACAGAGGTTCCTGTCCAGAAGGAGAGTTAAAGGACAGAAACTCAGCAAGAAAGCCGATGGTTTGGATCTGAGCCAAAAGGAAAGGTCGAAGAGCCCACATCAACCCTGCTGGGGCGACCTGAGACCCCGAGGACACAAACAAAAAGGTACAGAACACATCACCAAGCGGACGGGAGTCCCCTCCCCCATGAGAGAGGTTCGCAGTATACTCCATACCTCCATACAAACAAGCAAGCAGAGTTCGGCTGTCCTCCCACTCTCCCCCACGGGAGAGACCCTCTAAAAACCAGACCTCCTTCCCCTACTAGGGTGCCACGGTGCTCTCCAGCCAGGCATAAAACTGTATATACTCTCTACCTGCAAGTTGGTGTTCCTGGTGTTCCCCTCCACTCTCACCTCGAGGTCTGGGGGCCTGTTCCCCACAGAGTCCTGATTCTTGGACATTTTCTTGAGAGGTGTGGACGGGCGCAGACTGTCCCTGAACTGTGCTGGTTTTCCGGCTCAGAGTGAGCCGAGGGAAGACCTGGCTGGTGGGAAGGTGAGACTCGCCACCAGCTCCAGGGACAATAGCTGGAGAGCTGCACCCCTGGGGATGTTTTGAGGAGACACTCCCAGCCTTCTGGGCAGCCAGGGGAAGCGGGCCACTTCTCCAGTGCCGGCAGAGCGGACCAGCAACCAGACCAGCAACCAAGGCACGTGAAGGATTAGCCTGAGGCCTACCGGCTGGACACAGCAAGGGTTAGAATACTCGCAGAGGGGTTGCTTTGCTTAACCTGGCCCTCAGGGGATGAAAGCTGAGACAAAGGGCTGGACCTCACAGACTGAGTAAAACCCATTTGCAGCCCCAGTCTGATCAAGGAAAATAGCCTTGACAGAAATAAATTCTGCGAACTTGTTCTGTTTCAGCAGCAACATCAATCAGGGACAGGGCTGGAACTGAGTGAATCGCCCCAGCCCCTATCAAGTACCCAGGTTGTCAGGCCTCACCTCCCCCTGCCAAACAGTGACAGGGAGTAGCAGACTGGTTGTGGAGCCACAGACCTCACTGTCACCCAGGCAGGTGCAAACCTCTGGAGCATCTTCTCATTGGAGGAAACTGGATCACAACTCTTACCACTGACTGGGTGTGACAGAGGGGCAAGGTTGGGAAGGAGGCATCAACCTTCCCAGACTAATTTACTTGCTGGGGGGGGTGCCCTCCTGAGCATCGAAGTGAATTATATGAGAGCTTCCAGCAGATCCCTGCTATCTAGTTGCCAGAGACTTTTTTAACTCTTCCATTTGAGATCGGTGCTGGCTGGGACAATTCATTAGGACCTCTTCAGTTGGGCTTATCACTCGAGGACTTTCTAAAGTGGTACCCTGGGTGTGTGGTAGTGGGAAGGTTTAATTTGGCTTTTTCAATTGTTGCCTGTGGGGGGTACAGCGACTTAACTCTGGTATTCCTTCACAGCTCAGATTTCAATCCAGAGTAACAGATTCTCTAGGGTAAGACAAAGACCAGCTGAAAATAAGACAGAGCCACTTAACCCCACCACA
>CAUYON010097393.1:0-14824 GCA_963573935.1 Arctocebus calabarensis | reverse complement strand
CTGATGAGAAGAATGTGTTTTCAATTTTATTAGAATGAAATGTTCTGTAGATGTCTGTTAAATCCAGATGTTTAAAGACCTTGAAAAAATAATACTTCATTTTATATGGAATTAGAAAAAACCTCGAATAGCCATGGCATTACTCAGAAATAAGCACAGAGCAGGAGGAATCATGCTACCAGACCTGAGACTGTACTATAAATTGATAGTGATCAAAACAGCATGGTACTGGCACAAAAACAGAGAGATAGATGTATGGAACAGAATAGAAAACCAAGAGATGAACCCAGCTACTTACCACTATTTGATCTTTGACAAGCCAGTTAAAAACATTCAGTGGAGAAAAGACTTCCTATTTAGCAAATGGTGCTGGGTGAACTGACTGGTGACCTGTAGAAGACTGAAACTGGACCCACACCTTTCACCATTAACTAAGATAGACTCTCACTGGATCAAAGATTTAAACTTAAGACATGAAACTATCAAAATACTAGAAGAAAGTGCAGGGAAAACTCTTGAAGGAATCGGCCTGGGTGAATATTTTATGAGGAGGACTCCCCAGGTAATTGAAGCAGTATCAAAAATACACTACTGGGACCTGATCAAACGAAAAATCTTCTGCACTGCTAAGAACACAGTAAGTGTAGCAGGCAGACAGCCCTCAGAATGGGAGAAAATATTTGCAGGTTATGCCTCTGACAAAGGTTTAATAACCAAAATCCACAGAGACCTCAAATGTATTAGCAAGAAATGGACAAGTGATCCCATCTCAGGGTGGGCAAAGGACTTGAAGAGAAACTTCTCTAAAGAAGACAGGAGCAGCCTACAGGCACATGAGAAAATGCTCATCATCCTTAATCATCAGAGAAAGGCAAATCAAAACTACATTGAGATATCATCTAACTTCAGTAAGATCAGCCCACATAACAAAATCCCAAACCAGAGGTGCTGGCATGGATGTGGAGAAAAGGGAACACTTCTACACTTCTGGTGGGAATGCAAACTAATATATTCCTTTTGGAAGGATGTTTGGAGAATACTTAGAGATCTAAAAATAGATCTGCCATTCAATCCTATAATTCCTTTACTAGGTATATATCCAAGAGACCAAAAATCACATCATAATAAAGATCTCTGTACCAGAATGTTTATTGCAGCCCAATTCATAATTGCTAAGTCGTGGAAGAAGCCCAAGTGCCTATCAACCCACGAATGGATTAATAAATTGTGGTACATGTATACCATGGAATACTATGCAGCATTAAAGAAAGACTTTACCCCTTTCATGTTTACATGGATGGAGCTGGAAGATATTCTTCTTAGCAAAAAACCTCAAGAATGGAAGAAAAGGTACCCAATGTACTCAGCCCTACTATGAAGCCAATTTATAGCTTTCATATGAAGGCTAAAACCCAATTATAGCATAAGAATATGGGGGAAAGGGTAAGGGAGGGGAAGGGAGGGGGAAGGATAAGTGGAGGGAGGGCGATTGGTGGGATCACACCTATGGTGCATCTTAGAAGGGTACAGGTGAAACTTACTAAATGCAGAATACAAATGTCTTCATATAGTGATTAAGAAAATGCCATGAAAGCTAAGTTAAAGAGTTCGATGAAAATATTTCAGATTGTATATGAAGTCAGCACATTGTGCCCCATGATTGCACTAATGTACACAATTATGATTTCATAAAAATTAAAAAAATAAGTAAGATGAGCAAATTATCTTATATACCCCTATTGACACAATTTTCTTTTTTAGGAAAATTACTACAGAGAAATATATCTCTATCCGGCAGTACATATACGTGTACCACGAGTCAAGGCATTTAATAAAATCTGGGAGTTGGCTAAAGTCCATGTATAATTTTTCAGAAATGTTAATTACTTATAGAGTTACTTGGTTACACCTTTTCTTAAAATTTTCTAACATAAGAATTTTAGTATAAATAGCTCCTGTAGTATCTATGTTTGTGGATATCTATAGATATCTGTGTTCTATCTATTTAGACTATATGTATGTAGTATTTATATGCCTAACAACTGAGTCTCAAATTGTTTAAATAAATCAATAAAGCTGGTTCATTATGACTTAAATCTTAAACGTTTTCACAAATCTTCAAAAGAGTCTACCTGGTCAAAAGCCTTATGTAAGTGTGTCTAATTTTAGAGTTTGTATGGGGGAAGGGAAAGAGAGTTTGAAATCACACCATGGGTTCATATAAGTCAGAATGGAGCTAACTTATGCCAAATGCCAAGTAAAGATTTAAGCTGAATTAATCTAATAGTAGAAATACATTGAGGAAAAAAGGGATAGTTGCTTCCTTCTCTTATTATCCCGAGAGAAAATGGTAGACACATGAGCTCCAACAGCAAGTAGAATATAAATGGAATGCATTTAAGGACAAATATGCTTTAGCTAACTTACATGGAAGAATTGTTCTTAATTTTTATTGTGACTTATTTGTAGAAGTAAAGTTTCTTGATTTGGGGTAATTATTTTGTTCTGTTATTACCCAATGACCAGGAATGTCCAGATGTAATACCGGTTACCACTTAACTATTCTAAAGAATGATTCTTCAATGGTTAAAAAAAAAAAAGGCAATATTTGTGGCATAATATAACATTATTTTGAAGTGACACACTCTCTGCACAAAAGAATAGTTGTGCAAAATTAACCCAGAACATTATTTTATGATTAGAGTTTTGGAATACAAGAAAAAAGCAGAGTGCTAAAAAGTTAAGATAAGTATGAAGGCTGTTAAAATAATTTATTTCACAGTAATATATGTAGCTAGTGCTTCTGCCATGCAAAGCATTTTTGGTGATTGTTTTGCCACCTATGTGATTTGTGTAAAAGAAAGTGAACTTTGCTTTATTTAGAGCAGTGCAGTGAGAAATTGAGGAAACTTGCCTGCTATATTGGTACATTTTTATTAAAGTTTCCTACCTTGAGAATTTGATTAGCATCCCTAGAGAAATTAAGATTGGCTAAACATTAATATAGCTAGATAACACTATAAGAAACAAAACTTTCTTTTTGAGACATGGTCTTGCTCTGTTGCTGGGGCTAGAATGGAGTGGTATCATCACAGCTCACTGCAACCTCAAAGTCATGGGCTCAAGTG
Organism: Arctocebus calabarensis; assembly: GCA_963573935.1. Classification (NCBI taxonomy): domain Eukaryota; kingdom Metazoa; phylum Chordata; class Mammalia; order Primates; family Lorisidae; genus Arctocebus; species Arctocebus calabarensis. The sequence continues at coordinate 11,696 of CAUYON010097393.1, read as the reverse complement.
ACCCCCCTGCCTCAGGCTCTCAAGTAGCTGGATATCAAGCATGTGTTATTATGCCTACCTAATTTAAAAATAAATTTTATGTGTGGAAAATGGGTCTCACTCTTGCTCAGGCTAGTCTCAACCTTCACAAGTGATCACTAAGCCCTGGCCTCCCAAAATGCTGAGTTTATAGGGAGAGGCATCACACTTGCCCAAATAGGAAAAAATTAAAACAACAAATTCACAGATAAACTTGAAGATTTTTAACCAATTTCCAGACTGTATTAAATAACATATCTATTATCTATTTTTTAAGGTAAAGTGTTGGGGAATAACTTTCTAATTTATATTTAATGATAGTATGTTTAAACTCTGATATTATATATTAATTTACATCTTAACTATGGTGATAAAATTATTATGAACAAAGAGCTAGTAAGAATAAAAATATCAAATATATGCCTGTAGAAAAAAATATTTTTATGATTCAGAATATCTTACTGGACCAAAATGCTTTCTTTAGGCTTCCTTCAATTTGTCTCCACCATCACATGAATATAAATTGTGAACGAATATTAATACACTAAAGAATTTTGTCAGCAACATTCTTCATGTTTCACTGGAACTGAAAGCATTTTTACCTTTCTAGGGGATCATTATCTTTTACGAATATAAATTCTTTTTAAATTATTAACTCTAAATATAGTATTTTTTTATTATTTAATGTAGTTTCTTCCTAAAAAATTTAGAAAAGAGAGAGAAGCCAATAAAAAGAAATAACTACATTAAAGCATAAATTTAAATGATACACAGGTATGATTTCATTCATTGAACAAGTGTAATTTGTTTCAGAGCACAGAATTCCAATACTTTCATAATTCTTAGTATGTTTATTATTTTAAAATTTTATTGTGCTAACAGTTTGGCAGATATAAGGTTTACTCTGACAATATTTTTCCCTCATGTTTGTTTAGCTTTCCTACTACATTCTGGAAAAGACAAATTAAATAGTCATGATTTCCAGATACCACTTTGCTTGTTTCTTGAAAAGATAAAAATACTGGAGGGGGAGAAACTAGCTTTATCCCATTTTAAAGTTATGGCCTTGTTTACTAAAAGTTTCCTTGTTGTCCAAACCCCAATAAAGTTCAGCAACTGTGAAGACAGATAATATTATGTCACAGAATCTTGATCTATAAAATTGATTATTGACTAGTATGTAAAATCATATGCAAAGGTCATTAAATATAATCAGGTGATTCAGGACACAGATGAAAAGATTCATGAGATTTAGGAGTGCCCAATTAATTATTGTATTTTTTTTTTTGGCAGGGGCTGGGTTTGAACCCACCACCTCCGGCATATGGGGCTGGCACGCTACTCCTTTGAGCCACAGGTGCTGCCCTAGTTATAGTATTTTGAATACTACTTATCAGGTGACCAGTTGCTAATGATCTATTATGGTTATGATTACTTTTCCACTGTCAAAAGTACATACAAAGGGCAATTTCATAGTAATGTGTAAATCACATGATGGAAGCATATTTCATCTGAAAGATCAGTTAGATCAAACAACATAGCTTTTTTAATAAAATTTTATTTTTTAAAAATGTTTACGTTAGGAATATAAATGAAAATGTTCTTATAATATATTTAAATGGATATATACTCAGTTTTACTTAAATTATTTATAACTAAAGGCATACATACCTTTTTTTGATTATTTGTTTGAATTTAAACATCATTTTGAAACTGTTACGAGAAGAGGTCCTTTATCTTCTTGAAAGAAGTATGAGGTAAAAAATCTTTGATTATGGCATTTTTTTATTACTAGGACTCACAGCGCTAAAAACATACAATATTTTAACATCATGGCACACATTCCTCTAACTTGAAGCTATCTCAAGTTGACTCTCCCTGTTCTGAACATTTTTTTAAATCTACCTGAACTAAAAGAAGAACATGGGTTTATATCCTCTGGGAAGAATTACATATTACTACTCTTCTGAAGATGATTCAGCACTAATACTAGGCCATTCCTTTAGAAAGTGGTTTTGAGTGAGTAGTTTCCTAGCAACAAAGGCCATCAGAACACGAAAGAAGACATAAGTAAGGTGAGCCTTCGCAGGGAGCTTTGATTGATATTACAGAATCTATGTTGCCTGAGGGGATAAGACGCATGACAGTTGTTATGACCTTTATCATCTTCTTTTTTTATTATTATTTTTCTTTGAGTCATTACAACTCCTTTTCCACTGAGTGCTAACCTACACCAATGGGATGCTGAGATGAGATGTTTTCCATGAGATACAGAAAACAGGACACAAATGCATAGCAAAATGCAAAAATAAGGCTTTGTTAGTTCTTATAAACAAAAGGCTCGATATAGGGCTACATATAGTTTGCTGAGCTAGGGGATTCTAACGGGTTTTGTTTCTTGGTTGCTTGGTTTTAATAAAAAAATAAAGTAGTCAAACATTCATATACATAGTTAGTATCACTTATATGGTTAAAACTCACTTTGAAATACTTGCTCTTGCGTGACTAATAATGGAAAAATACAAACATTTCTTGAGAATTGAGTTGACTAAGTTAATTCCAAAAGTCATTTTAAAGCACACTGGAGCATACAAATATACATTATGTTTTCACACTTTCCTTTATGTTATATTTATTTATTTTTTGAGATGGAGTCTCATTTTGTTGCCCTAGGTAGAGTACCATGGCATAATAACAGCTCACAGAAACCTCAAACTCTTGGGCTCAAGCAATTCTCTAGCCTCCATCTCCCAAGTAGCTGGGAGGTATGTGCCATGATGCTTGCCTATTTTTTTTTGTTGTTTGCTTGTTTGTTTGTTTTAGAGACAGATTCTCACTTTATTGCCCTTGGTAGAGTGCTGCAGTGTCACAACTCACATCAACCTCCAGCTCCTGGGCCTAGGCGGGTTTTTTTGTATTGTTTTGTTTTGTTTTGTTTAGTAGAGATGAGGTCTTACTCCTGTTCAGGCTGGTCTGGAACTCCTGAGCTCAAGCAATCCACCTACCTCAGCCTCCCAGTGCTAGAATTACTGGCTTGAGATACTAAGCCTGGCCTCCTTTTTGTTTCTGATTAAAAAAAAAAAAAGCCATAATTTCCATAAAATTTGCCAAGCTTTTGGGTCTGCAATGCTTGTATGGGAAATTGTTTTAATTTAATCCATTATATCATCCAGTTTGGATAATTATTTGAATATAATTCAGACCTAGTTCCTCTCTCATCTGAATGTAATTCTCACTTTTTTTTTTTTAATTTATTGCTGGAGACTCATTGAGAGTACAAGAAACCAGGTTACACTGATTGCATTTGTTAGGAAAAGACCCTCTTACAGTCGTGTCTTGCCCCCAAAGGTGTGGCACACACCAAGACCCCACCCCTCACTCCTTCCCTCTGTCTGTTCTTCCTTTCCCCACCCCTCCCTCATTCTTTCTCTCTCTACTCTCCTCCCCCCAACCCCCACCGCGTCATTGTTATTACTTGTCCTCATATCAAAATTGAGTACAAAGGATTCATGCTTCTCCATTCTTGTGATGCTTTACTAAGAATAATGTGTTCCACTTCCATCCAGGTTAATACAAAGGCTATAAGGTCTCCATCTTTTTGAATGGCTGAATAGTGTTCCATGGTGTACATGTACCAAGCTTGTTAATCCATTCCTGGGTTGGTGTGCATTTAGACTGTTTCCACATTTTGGCGATTGTAAGTTGAGCTGTAATAAACGGCCTAGTGCAAGTGTCCTAATGATAAAAGGATTTTTTTTCCTTCTGGGTAAATTCTAGGGCACTAATATTTATATTTGTAGCAGAAACTTCTTGGTGACGAACTCAATACAGTCTTAACTATTTTCTTCACTACTTCACAGTAGTTGCTGCACTACTGTGCTTGAAAATCTAAGTAATAATTGTTTTCAGCCTCCCTATGTGCTATACTTCTGGCTACTAATTTTTTAAGTAGAAGTAAACCTGGATATTCTGGGAGATTTTTTTTCTTGATAAAAAAGAATGGTGACCTCTGGCGCAACCACTGCATCATAGCTTTTTTTCTTCCTCTGCCGTCATCCTTCCTGACTGAAGGTGTAGCAGCATTCTGGAAAAGGCACAGGGAGCTGCAGAGGGCCAGCACTGCTGAGCAGCCAAGCCCACAACAGCAGTTATTCCTCTTCCTCATTTTGTACAAGGCAAAAACTAATACAATTTGTTTTAAGACTCACTACATTTAATTTTCTGGTCTTGGAAGCAGAATCTTCCTTACCAAGTCAACATAACTATTTGATTTATAAGTAATAACTGTCTTATTGTTTCTTGTATATTGGTTGATTTTTCCTACATAGATGGTTATTTTATTTTTTGTCTCTTTTATAGAGGGTTATTTCAGAGTAGAGTTTTAGATTCCTTCAGTTTGTTAAAGATCAGAGTAAAGGGTTAGACACTTGGCAAAGTGTTAAATAATCTGGTACTATTTACTCTCTAGCAAAGATTCTCCCTGTCAGCACTGTTGACAGTTTGGGCTAGATAACTCTTAGTTAAGGTGAGATAGGGGAGCTATGTCTGCATTATAGAAATTTTTGGAACATTCTGCGTATCTACTCATGAGTTACCAGAAGCAACCCCCCAGTTGGGACAACTGGTAGGTCTCCTGACACCACCAAATGTTACCTGTGGGCAAAATTGCTCAGCTTGAGAACCACTGCTCTACATCATTTCAATAAGACAGATTTAAAATGTGGAAATTCACCTGCATGTTTTTATTTTGCAGTTGTAGTGTATAAATATTTTCTGTATTGTAGTTACTTTTCCAGTACATATATTTCATTTTGTTCTATAAAAAATATTTTGTATGAAGTAATGTTTAGTGAACTGCAAATAAAACTCGCAAAGATTGATACTGGAAATGATGTGGAGTAAGGCTCTGTTTATGTGACATGAAAACCACAGGTTAAGTCAGTTAAAAAGAAATATCGAAGCAACATAATAAAAGGTTGTTTAGCACTGCTTAGCATTCAGAGCTCACAGACTCACAAACTCAAGTGACAACAGTGACCAAGAAGTAAAAGGAAGTCTGTGAAGCAGTTTTCAGATTTCTGCTCTGATAGAGACTGGTAGGTAGTATTAGTAGTGAACCCACGCACATTATCACAGCTATAGGTATTTAAAGGCAAAGAATTTTAAACACTCTACTGGTGTCAACATTTGGCATTAGTGCAGGGAGAGTACATATTCCAACATTCTCTTTCAGGGGAGTAGAGTAATGTTGGCATATTCATACATTTTCCTAACATCCACAGTAAAGTCACACACACTCACACAGGGTAGCAGTTTGCTGATAACATACCCTTCCTGGGCTTCCTTCCCTTGCTTGACTCACTTCCCAGTGTCCACCTTAGTGTTTTCCATGTCTTCTATCCAAGTAAACTCCTTGATTCAGAAACCTGCAATAAGTAAAAATATACACTCTGTTATTCTATAAGAAAAAATGATCATTTCATTAAACTTAGATTCTATTATTCTGTACAGACATCATAGTTTATACACTGTAATTTATAAAGTGGCTCCAAGTCGTGATTATTTATAAACCTTTCTTTAAATTTTTTTTGTTTTTTACATATACATGTGTAGGTTTCCATTTTTTGCCTGCACAGAATTAAAAAGTCTTAAAATTTAATAACAATAACAATGTTTACGATAAGGACTAGAAACAAAAACCTCGTAAAGAATGAACGACAATAAATACACTTTTGTATTTTGAAACACATTTGGAAATTTCTTTTACTTTTATTTATAAATATCAATTGTCTATTTTTGATTACTTATACATCTTACACTAAAATAGTAATTATTGTAAGAATAGTAAAATACTTAGTTAACATCAGCATGAAGTAAACTGAGTTACGGAGATAGAAAGATGGACCCCAATTTGATGCAATAATTGATAAAATTTATTACACCTGCAGGGGACTGATACCACAAGGGCATGCAGCCCCGAATGCCAGGCGGTCAATTCTTTTATACTATTTTTCTTGCATGGTCCACAAAGCAAGCTAGCATAATATAGAAGCTAATCATAGCAGTTCAAGCAGGGTCACAAGGTGGGGGGGTACATATTGGTCATAAATCATAAGATACATCACAAGTTCATTACTTCATGGGTCATAAGGTACTTGGTTCATACATAGTTCAGGGTTACAAAGTACGGGCATAAGAGTTGGGTAAGTTTCCAAGGAACTCGGGACTTTCCACCAGTGGATATTGCACCAGGGGCTTCTTTAAGTTATACCCCTCCCTTCTTTCTGTATGCTTATCTCTTCTTCCAGAATTTAGCTCCTCCGCTCTTGTGGGGGCTAGGGCTAAGACACAAAACACTTCCCCTTTGAAGGGTAAAGGATTTGTTATATTCTTTAAATCTATGGGTTGGGGGATTAGTAGCAGGGGTAGGAGGCTTGGTGCAGGGACAGGGGACTTGGTTATTACAAGCACAAAGCAACTCAGTAAAATGTGGTGATAAAAAAATAATAGGAACACTCAAGAAAGAAGAGTAAACTTGACATAGTCAACAGAAGATCAAGAAAACATCGATCCATTGTTTTATCCTATTTTTGTCTAGTATTTCATGTGAGACAAGTACAAAGCTAGGAGATATGCATAAAAAGATGATCTAATGGACTCATCTTCCTTTTTCGTGTGTGCCATAAACTGGCACCTTTTTTTCAAAACATATACAGGGTATACATAAAGTTCACGTATAATTTAAAACTACTTAAAATTGCATGCGATCTTTACGATGGACACCCTGTGTATGTGTGTGTACCTACACACACTTAAATATATTTTCATGATTTGTTTAATAGATCTCACTCATTTGAAAGTAAAGAAATAAGAAAGAGACAGTAACTTGACAATTTTTTAAGATACAAATTGCAGCATCTCGTTTTGAACTATGAAGCACTGAGATGACTTTTAACCTTATAAGTCAAAAGACATGCTAGTATTTGCAAGTTGTCACAGAGCCATAGAGAAGAAAAACTTCTTTTTGTTGTTTCCTTAAATAAAGAGAATGAATCCCAGATCTTTTACTGTCACCTGCAGAACCTGCAGCACAGAAAGAGCCCTCTCCAGTGACTTATAGCTGAGTTGACTAGTTAATAGACTTGTTCTCTTAGAAAGGTAATTAAAATTCGAAAGAAAAACAGGTAGTTAAATGTAAAACAAATTCAGAGTCAGCAGCTAAAGAAACACTAGTACGATAAGTGAATTGTATAGTTTGAAGTGATTTAATTAAACCTTATGAACACAATGCCTTTCAGAACAACTTGCATATATCTTAGCAAATTATTTGAAACCTGAAATTTTGGTAAAATATATTGGATATATTTCATTAAGTCTGTCACAGTATTTCTGCATCCTCACCGTACTCAGATTAACAAACTGGAACACATTAAATAAGTAGTAAAGGCGTTCAATGGTATTTAAGTTCTCTGTATGATTGGGGAGCATTTTTTACGGCCAATCCAAAACAGAGCAGATACCATCGACACACTTGTGTGGCAAGTGCAGAAAGGACCAAAATCCACAGAGCACTAAGTGAGGAGGGAGAATAATTTCTCAAAATTACCTTCCTGAGAATTTGGGAGAAAGGTTTTTAAAGATAGTTTCACAGACAAAGGGTTAGGCAGTTGGGTTTGCTAATTGGCTACATTTGGTGCAAATTTATATGGGTACAGACATGATCTTTTCATGTTGAGTCATGGGGTGGGCATCACAAACCAGTTGAGTTGGTTTCTGGGCATTGTCAGCTGGTGGGTAGTTCAGCCAACCTGCAGGATTGTAGGATATGGAAAAGGTATTCAAACCTACCCTTAGGTTTCAAAAAGGTGATGTTATTTATGGAGAAAGTTAAGAATCTTTATGACTATCAGCTATATGGCTCCTGAATAGCAATTATAGGAATGAAGACTAGGGAACAGTGACTGGCTACTATCATTATATGTTATCTATGACTGTGTCTTTGCGAAGTTTAGGCCCTTCTGACAGTTAATGACTTATATAGGGTAGTTCATCATTATTTTTTACCTCTGTTCTGGTATCACCCAATATAGTAAGTAATGCTACAGTAATGTAGTAAATTTTGGAGTCTTCATTTTGAAAATGCTAGTATTAGAGCCGGTCAAAGTTGTGTTTCTCCTTTCTTCCTTTAAATTCATAGTGGAGTTCAATATTTATAGTGTCTAGTGTTCTATGACGAATATTAACTGTGATTTAAAATTAGAAAATGCTCAAGCCACAAATACTGATATTAATTTTAGTGAATATTATTATAATGTTTGCTGCCATTTTATACATTTCTGACATAATCAGAAACTATGCTCCTTAAGACATTTCAGTGGAAAATTTCTCAGTGTAATTTTAGGTATTATGATTGCCAAAGGCTTCCCATCTTCTCCACTGGCCTCCTCTCTAATGTTGCTGTTCTTTTCTTCTGGTAGTTCCTTTTTATTTATTGATAGATAGCATCTAGGCAGAATGTTTATCTCATAATAAAGGGAAATTGCAAGCAGTAGGGGATATGAAAGCATCTAAAATATTTATAATGTCCTTCAGTTGTTTTGCCATATTTTAAAATGACATATGTTTCGAATTTCAGGTACTGTGGCATTGTTATCACAATGAGGTATCTATAGCAAAATGGTGTGTTTTTACATAATGATGCTATTATATGAACCCTACAAAGGGCAAAACTGGTTTACAGACAGAACAATAGCGCTATGTGTTAAAATCGAGCAAAATCTTTTTCTTTAACTCAATCTAAATAGGGATTTTAATTCTCTCAGAAAACCACTGAGGTTTTTCCATTGTTCACATTTGGGAAGTGAAATGAATAAACTCCAGTGAAAAGCATTTAGACTCAACACGAACATGGCTACACCTGAAGAAGTAAGAAGAGGCAACCACTGCATAGCTGTTGCTTTCAGTAGAATGGTTGAGTGACAGGAATACACATGGTCACAATGACACAAATATTACTCTATGTGTGAGTATACACACACACATGCACACGCACATACACATATGCATATATATATATGTACAGAGAGGTAGACTCTGGCCAATTATCATGACTATGACTCTAAGGATGTTATATACCCTAAGGAACATGTTTTAATGCATTATGAAACCATGATATCATCAGTTGAAATTTTATTTTACTTTGGCTTGTTAAATTTGTCCTCACTTTTTATTTTGAGAATTTTTATACCTATAAAAAGGTGAAAGAATGATGCATTGATCACTTGTATATCCTTCACATAGATTCACAGTTCTTAATGATTTTTTAGATGTTACTATTTTTAATCTCTGTCTATAACTTTTTAATTATTCTTGCTGAAAAAATTGTAAGTGAATTGTAGGCTTCAGTATATTTCACTGTGAAATGGAGTGAAGGAGAATAAATTCCTCCTTTGTCTCAGTACTGTGATAAGTCCCCCCCCCAAATGTAAGACTATAAATCCTCATAGTTGTTCCATACATTCTCTCTGCCTCTATGCGTGCGTGCACACACACACACACACACACACAATTGTGTGATGCCTTTTATAAAAATGACAGTATTTAGGAATCTAGGCCAATTGTTTGTTTTGGCATTAGATTTAGGGTACACACACACAAGCATTTTCTAAATGACCTACACAGGGTCTGCCCTCCCCATTGCATCCCATCAGTGGGCACAAAATATCAGATGATTTCTTCTATTGGCAATGTTAATTTTGACTGTTTAAAGTGGGATCCACATCTCTGCATTTTGAAGGTGCTATTTTACTCTTAAAAATTCATGTGTGTGGCAGTGCCTATGGCTCATGGAGTAGGGCGCAGCCCCATATACTGAAGGTGGCAGGTTCAAACCCGGCCTCGGTGGAGCTGCAAAACAGAAAAATAGCCAGGCATTGTGGCAGGCGCCTATAGTCCCAGCTACTCAGGAGGCTGAGGCAGAAGAATCGCCTAAGCCCAGGAGTTGGAGGTTGCTGTGAGCTGTGTGATGCCACGGCACTCTACTGAAGGCGATAAAGTGAGACTCTGTCTCTACAAAAAAAAATTCATGTGTGATCTGTCGATGGTGATACTGCCAAGTCATTTCATCTAGGTTTTCAAATTTATTTTCAAAAAAGTTTATACTAATCTTTTATTTCATTTATAAATGTCAATTGCTAAAAATCTTAGTGATTAATTATGATTTCTCAAAATTCTGATGTGGAGTATTCTTTCTTTTTAGAAACGCTGTAATTTAAATTTAAATTTTGCATTTCTTCCAAAAAGTGACTTAGTAACAATTACAAATCTCCAAGAGAAAGAATTGTTTCTCTTTTTTGCAAATATAGAGTAATTAGACTTGTGACCAGAAAACATTCATTTTATTATTTGTAATTGTACAGTTTGGTTAGGTTTTTCTTAGGTGAAATTACATATATTCAGTTTTCAGGCAGAGTTCCTGTGCAATTGAATGAAAAACTTGAGAAAAAGCTTAAAATAAGATGAGTGAAAAATGAGCCAGATAAAGACATATATATATATATAATATAATTAAGTTATATATATAATGTATATGAGATATTTATGATTTTTCCTCCATGAAGAGGAATGATTATGGAGATGAAAGTAAAGTGATATAAGAAAGTAATTCTCTATTGGTTACGAAGATTTTTAGGAATTTTGATAACATGATTTATCTATAACTTATGCACAGGCACATATTTAAAATTCACGTAACAAAGATTTGTCCTAGATTTGTTTGAGCTCCTCTCAAAACCAAAGAATGTAGTTAGTGCTTACATTATGGTACATTATGTAGATATCAGATTTTTGTCATTCAAATTTCATAATATTAAGGTAATAATGAAATATTGAATTGGTATGACTGACTAAACTGTTTCATAGTTCTCTAACACTATAGATCAAGCATATTTAATATTGTTTTCACAGTAGAAAAGACACAATTGAACAATAATTTCAGAGACTTAAGGAAAACAATAAGCATATTAACCAAAATCAGCTAAGCTATTATTAGCATCCAAGAATTTCAGCAATTTCAGAAATGGTAAGCTTCACTAAGCCATTGTCAAACAATACAGATTCTCAAATCTGGATGTATATGAACTTTTTAAAAAATTAACAACTTTTGGGTGGTACCTGTGGCTCATCGAGTAGGGCGCTGGCCCTATATACTGAAGACGGCGGGTTCAAACCTGACCTCAGCCAACCTGCAAAACAGAAAAATAGCTGAGCGCCTATAGTCCCAGCTACTCAAGAGGCTGAGGCAAGAGAATCTCCTAAGCCCAGGAATTGGAGGTTGCTGTGACACCACAGCACTCTACCGAGGGCGATAAAATGAGCCTCTGTCACTACAAAAAAAAAATTAGCAACTCTTAATGAATTTATTGATATTAAAAATGAACAAGTGTAGACTTTCATATCATGTAGTGATTTAAGCTAATTATCCATCAATAGCATGCTCTACCAAGTGTTATAAATGATTTAAAATTATGTTGCTGATGGGGGGGAGGAGCCAAGATGGTGGTCTGTAGCCAGCTTTCTGCAGACGCTCCTGTCCAGAAGGAGAGTTAAAGGACAGAAATTTGGCGAGAAAGCCAACGGTTTGGAGCTGAGCCAAGAGACAAGGTCGAGGAACACACATC